>NNCF01127403.1:110895-126371 GCA_002313205.1 Laupala kohalensis | reverse complement strand
CATATATACATTTGATATTTTAATTTTACGGGGGATCAAAATATGTCTTGTGAGCTTTCTTTCGATGCGTTTTCTATACGGAAAATGTTTCCCTAGTTCGAAATTTTGAACGGAAATTCTGTATGTAATTGGGAGTTCGAGATAAATCAGGGTAATTTAACTATTTTTCGAAATATCCTGAAAAATGTTAATTTTATTGATGTTAGTTTTAGCAACTGCACCCCATTTGGGACTTAGGTCCAAGGATAGGTCGTATCATAGAACAGTAAAGATGGGTACCTGAAAGGAGGCGTAAGTATTTCTATAACGCATATAACAGGTGAACTCGTTTAGTAGCTATTGACAATCGATGTAGAATAATTTGCTTCCAATTTAGTCCCGTGACTAAGAAAACTCCTAGATATTTAACAGAGGTATCATATGAGAACCATGAAATGGAACTTGAGTAAAATGAGAGTAGAGTAGGTGGTGCTAGTTTGCGTAAGGTTTGTTGCTATACTTTTACATGGATTTAGTTCGATTGGTGATTTAATGACCCATGACGATATTTGGTTGAGATGATCTTGAACATTTAATACGGTAGTGTCAATGTTACTGTCAGAACTGTAAATGGCTGTATCGTCTGCGTAGAGTGCTTCAAACGTTTCACTTGTAGTAGGGATATCGGAGAGAAAAATGTTTAAAAGAGAGTAATAATACCGCTCCTTGTGAGACTCCTGCTAAGATGAGGTGTGATTTAGAAGATGAATTTGGTAGTCGCATTGAGAAAGAGCGATTGAATAGGTTGGATATATTATATTCAATAGATATTGGAGAAGACTGAGTATTTGTAACATACAAATCCAGGATGCCATACTGAGTCAAATGCCTCTTCTATGTCTAGGAAAAGAGCAGCTACGTGTTGAGAACCATGGAAGACTTGAATTATGTCTTCTGTTAGACGCAATGTTTGATAGCTTGTTGAGACAAGGGATGTAAATCCAGTTTGGCGATGCAAGATTGTGGCAACAGAGGATAAATATAAGTTCAGACTGACGAGTAAATACTTTTCAAATATATGGCTGGTAGATGTAATAATTAGGCGGTAAGTAGTAGACATTTTACAGACTTTGGAATTGGTAGAACAACAGAGCGTTTCCATACGGATGGAAAAAAGCCAAGACGAAGAGCTACATCATATAATAGCTTAAAAGGGAATTGTAATGTGTAAGCAGCTTGAACGTTATTAGCTCGAACGGGAGTTGTTTTAATATGTATGTTGAGATCAGATGGATCCATAGTTTTGGAGATGAACGTACAAATCGTCCTGCTACCACAATTGGGGAAATAATTTTGATGGGATGAGTAATAGGGATTTCTGAAAGTTCTTTTAGAATTGTTTGGTCACTATTTAGGTCAATGGTTGGGTGTGGCGTAAACGTTTTGACCGACTATTCATCGAAAACACTTTTATCAGATGTTGAATGTCCACCGTTATCAGTTTCCGTTATCCGTCAGAATTCGTCACCAGTTACAATTGATTGTCTTTTTTAGCAGTTGTCTAGTGGTGGTCTTTAATGTTAATAGCAATTACGTAAGTGTATGTATACACAGTGTAACATTGAGCTAAGCAATAGCTCATTGTTCCTTGTTCCTGGCATGCATCATTCTCAAAGAGAGAGGAACCCAGCAGAATAACATTGATGTACATGTATTCCTGAGGATACCGGTTCAATGCAGACAGAGTTATGACGCATGGCTCCTCCTGGACGCATTCAAGATGTGCTAGCTCCCAGGTAACATGAACATAGTTTACCGAATGGAGTGTAGAAATTCTCTTGGACCATGATCAATGGCTTGCTCATAAAGAGCTTTCACCCTTGTATAGTACATTCTGCCACTAGCGGTATTCATGTTCAATCTACCTTATCAGCACTTGAATTTAGATGTCATTCTGATATCTAAAGGGCATGAAATTGCTTTTCAACACTTCAAGTCTTCTCTTACAAGCGGATTTTTGGCTTACATGCAGTTCAGCATCTTTGTTGTAAGCAGCTATCACCGCACTTATCGAAATGTGCACTGAACTTTATCATAAATGGCAAATAATGAAATATTTACAGATAGTAATAACGGTGGTTTAAATTTTTTATGTACTACAAATTTCTTGACTAAATAAAATCCATATTATTAGACCCGCCATTTCTCAATTATTCACGAATAGATCTTCACGAATGCATAACAATCAACTGCCATACAACCGAAAGACATTTCTGATAATAAATGCGAGGTTGGTAAAACTAATTAATGATACTGGTTTTATTTACAATTATGCCAACAACGCACTAATTCAGTCAAACGTCTTGACTTAATCTACTTCTCTACGAGGGATTATAGCATATCATGGTTGACAGCTACTTAGTGGGATCAAATTTTTTTATTTGGCGGGGCACAGAACATGAGATCGGAATACCATTATTTAATTACTTTCTTTGTTCAGTTTATTCTATTTTACATCAAGAAATCTTCCTCGATCAACATAATTTTTTCATAATCAATAAAACAAAGTGCAAAAATTAAAATACATTTATTGACATATTGCCAAAACATTTTTTGTTAGCTCTTGATGAAATTATATTTTATTGTACATCTTTTAAAATATATTATATTTAGTCGCCCCGCTTGCTAGATTTTTACCCCTAAACACTCATATTGGGTTTCGTTCATAGACAAATATAAATAGACTCAGCGGTCTTACGCACGAGTTGCCCGAAGGGAAAACGAAGTTTGGTCTCTCTCGCTCATCGACTTGGGAGGGGGACCTCGATTCCCCTCTGATAGCTGACTGCTACGCACTGCACATCTTCCCTCCTTCTCTCCACCAAGAAAGAGTGCGAGAGGAAAGGTAACACCTCACATTTTCTGTCTCATGTTATCACGGACAACCTACAGCAGAGATCGCTGAGTCTATTTACATTTATGTCTGTTTCGTCCCAGTAAACTCGCTGGTAGGTTTCTTTAGGAGTAAGCCTCAACCATGTTCCAAGCGTGTATATTTTTAAGACATCGATAACAATGTGTGGTTATTCGCAATTCAATGCTTCCTTGTGTGTGAAAATCGGGTTGATTTCGTATCCTTTACATGGTGTGACGGATATAAACAAAATTATGATTGTGTACACCTTTGCGTCAAGGGCTTCACTGTGGAATAATTTTCATTCTAGTTTGAGTACCATACTAAAATTGCATCACAAAGTGAGGTGCTAGCCGTTATGTAACATTGATAATGGTACTTATCATCTCTATTTTCAAATTTAACAACACGTCTAAAACTCCAACTTATTTTTCAATCAAAAACTCCAATGTACTTGCTTCGATCGTGGTTGAGGCTTACTCCCACATGTTGAAAAATGTTTAATTTATTTTAAACAATTAACATTTTACCCATCCAACCTTTTAACCTTTTATACAAAGAATACTCGGGAAAGAAATTTATTGGTTTGTTTTCTTAGTAATTTCTCTTATAGTTAATCATTTATATCCCCGAGAAAAGTCAATATTATTTAACAAATGTAATTCATTGTACGTAAAATAAATAGCTTTTTCATTTTATTTTTATTTACAGTGTTTATTAGAACAAAATTTGAAATGCTTTTGCTAAATTATGGTGTTCCTATGAAAAAATGGGTTTATTTTTGTTTATCTGATAAAGAAGCGTCGTAAATATGACACTGGAAGCACATTCGACCTGATTCTCATTTAGAACGAAGTATTGTACGAGTCTTGGCAGTGCTTCATAGCAGTTTCCCGAAGGCGGCAGCTGCGTTTCTCCGGCGATGTGCAGTGCCGCCGCCCGTGGGCTAAGTGCGAAATTAACCGCATTAGCGCGCGCGTCATGTCGCGTCGCGTGGGCGCTCGTTGTTGCGGCGGCGACGAACGCGTGCGACGATGTCTGCGGACAACACGCACTGCCTTCTTTGCTCGTGGATTGTGTCTTTTCTGTCATTAACAACTCACAGTTCTTGTCCATCCCCTTAGAAGGAAGGTCAATCATTTATGTTTCTTTCCTTAAGAGTATACTATATGTCTGAAACTTGTGACCCTCAAACTTAGGAATTTTGTCTTTGTGGCAATACATTGTTGTGTTCTGTTATGATTTATTATCATTTGGTACACCGAAGAACTTACAAGTCAAATGAAGAGTGCGAGAATTAAGAGAGAGAAAATATTCGAAATACTGAAGGATTAAAAAGTTTTTATTTGAAATAATTGCACGCTTTCCAAATTGAAGGACATTCGTAGTTCTAAAAAACTGCAATTCAAAACTAAGGCTATCTGTTTAAAAGAGTCATTACATTTTCACATTGTATCATAGAGAATTATTTGTAAAACATTGTTTAAATCCATGCAAATATAATGTAAGAACACATCACGAGGGAAAAATCCTGGAAAGGTAATGAAGGTATCCGTAATTTTATTGGGCTGATAACAGCATTCAACAGATATTTCCTCATCTTCTGCATAATACTTGATAAAGTAAATACCGAAGCATTCATTCATATTTAATAACGTACTATGAGTAATAAATATAATATAACATATTTAAAATGTTTAATATGCTACCTATATTATAACGACATGGAACACAATATTTCTTAGGATAAACGATTTCGAAGTTACGAAACATTCAAGTTAGAATAATATAAATCATTATATTTAGGAAACACTATATTCAAGTTCAATAATAACACTGAATTACATACTTCAGTAAACTGGAAATTTCTTAAATACTTTTTCAATCATCTCTCAAAAAAAAAAAAATACATTCATTCAACTTCTGTACTTCAACCAAAATTTCTCTCATGTTTATATTCTTGAACCAACATGAACTGAATTGCTGAAAAATGAAACCAACTTTTTTCTCCAACAAATCTTTTTAAGTTTATTTCATATTATATATTATATTAAATTTTATTCATCTCATATTTTGCTATTTCTTAATGTGATCAATTTCAACATTTTTATGTGTTATACCTGTGCAACAAGGAAAATGTTTCTTTGATCTCCTCCATTCCAAGAGATTCCTAGAGGTGAAGCAGATCAACGTATGAGTGGATTTCAGTGGAATCAGCCATGCAGAGTAGTTCGCTGGGCCTAAGGGCATTTATATCTCCTCGCGCGTTTCGATCCGCTGAGGGCGGCAGCGTCTGCTGGGCTGTTTGCGTGCCCAAGTGTGCGACCCCGCCCCTCAAACTGCGTTTACTCCGTTAACCCTGAAGGCCCCGCTGAAAACATGGCCGCTAAATTGAATATTGACCAACCTAACAGCGAGCGCCGACGTAGATTAGGCGCGGCCCGCCACTTGCCCGTCATTTGACGCAATTGCTGGGGTCAACCCCCAAGCCCCCTCCCTCCCCAAATGTCTTTAAACCCCTCCTCGTTCTTCCAATATGTACCCCGTCCTGAATCATCTTTAGATCACAAATAATATCTCATGAAGGTTCAAGAAGAAACTCTCACATTTGTATTTTCTTCGACCTTATTTTCCTCCGTACAGTTGAAATCTGTGGAAATTATCTGTGCGTAACTTTTCATAATCGTGAATTGAACTTCCCGAAATTTAAAGATCTTTTTTTGAAGTCTAATGCATAATTTATCATTACATTGAAATTCTTTATATTATTTTCTATTTGTTCATTTATATTGTGAGATAAATATGATGGGGAAAATATTAATTTACAGGCAACATAAAATCATACAAGACTCGAAGTGGGATATTTTGTTTCAAAACAGGTTAATTGGGAGTGAGTCGTTCGTTGTTTCTGACTCTTTTGTTGGAGTAGAAATTGCAACAAATCTGATCTTACTTCATTGTTATCTATACTTATTTAACAATAATGAATAGAATGTAACGATTATAGGAAAGTCAGATTTTTACTAATCTCAACGAATTGGATCGCTTTTCACGTGCTAATTACTCTCATTTATAAACTACCATTCATAAGAGGAGATGCTGTTTGTTCTAAGAAACTGACAAATATACAAACTTTCCTGGAGGAATTAGGTAAAATATATAATTATTTCTAAATATACAACGTAACTTCATAACCGTATAATACATTTTCTCGTGTAAAGGGACTCGAACCAGGATTCCAAGAAGTAAGTGCTTTAGAGACCAAAATACGAGCTAAATCGGCGTTTCACCGTAGTTTGGAAAGACATATGTCTGGCATAAATAGAGGCGGTCTGTCGCAGCCGTCAGAAGTCGGAGAGACTGCTATTAGTGGAGAATGCGCTACATTAGTAGCAGCTCGAGAAGGATCTTAACGAATACTAATGGAGATGACACGTTCTCGGCAATTACATTCGTTACTGCATGCTCACAGCAACAGCCTTAATTCTCTAAGTTTACTCTAAACGACGAGTAATTAGTTGATTGTACACTCTCTTCGGAGAAGTCTTAAATGACTACTTGTATGAATGATTTTAGTTTGTCAGAGTTTAGAGTAATGGGGAAGAATAAATTTTGATAAAATATCATCTACGCAAAATTAATTAATTTATTTGACTGATAGGACATACGTTAAAAATATTATACAAAATTTTGTCTCAATGAAAGAAATTGACACAACATTGGACAATAACCGGTTGTGTAGTAATACAAAAATCAAAGTAAATTAATTTTATATTATGAATATTTCGATAAAATACCAAAAATGATTCAAAGGTTAAATTTTATCAAATAATTTCAGTTCCTAATAACTAAGGGACATATAATTCACCTAGCAACAAAAAGTATTTGTAGGAACTTTCTTGGATTTCTTTTTTCCTTAATTATATGTTTCATGTATTATTTTAGATAGTTTTCAATATCTTTCAGTCATAATATTCAGTTGTACACAATAGTAACCAAAGGCGTTTATGAGCACCGCAATAAAGAAACTATTTGTAATCGAAATATAAATACAATGAGAAAAAAATGAAAGGAATGGCCCTAAAAAGCATAAAAACTGTATCAAGAAGTTAAATGTGTTACCACTAATTGAATGAACATTTACCATTTGAGAGTATATCTTACAATTAGGAATAATCTCAGTAAGCTTTCTTCTCGAATAACAAAAAGAGTCACGAATAACAAAAAGAGACACTGCGTGTCTGTAATAGAGTTATTTACGACGTATTATCAGAAATGATATATCTGTTCGCAAGAAAATTGCTTAGGGTTAGAGTCGCGATGGACTTTCAAAGTTGAGGTATTTTAATATTTTATGATCTTCAGGTAATAATTTGTCCTTAAATTAGAACCACACAAACTCAGGGGTATGAATGAGGGGGTTCGCCCTTGCCTGCGTATATCATGCACCACCTGCGTGTACTAAGGCCACCCTGTCCGGTACCAGAAGTGGCATCGCCGGCGTCGGCGTTGCTATTAAATTGGTGGCAGCAATGGGATTACCAGAGGGTTGTGAAGCACCTCGGAACCGACCAATAGCTGCTCACATCGGTCTCTGTGGATGTGTAGGGGCGGCGGAAGCTGTGACAAATGTGTGGTGAGACTGGTAGATACCCTTATGTACTACTTATTATATTTTTCATGGATATAAAAAATACAATAGTATTACTATAGTACAGCTAGCTAACTTCTCGAGAAATATGTAATATATCACGACAGATTTTATAGAAATATAATTTGAGCAGCAGAGGCAATGCATTGCTTCCTGTGAGCAAGAAAAGGGAGTAAATTTGAAACGTTGGAAATAGTATTATTTTTATTAATTTAGTATGCAATTTCTAGTGGAGTAGAAGGTTAATAACATAACTGAAAAATGTCAGGAATGGTGTGAGGTGACGTGCTTTAAAAAAAGCGTTGGAAAACAATTTCGTGGTCAACAATTAATTTTTCATCCTGCGTTAACTTCGACATTGTTTATTATTTTGCATTTGGATGTAAATTATTCCTTAAATTTTAACTTTATTTCTCTCTCACTTTATTATATTTCATCTATTTTATTTCTGATGATTTGTGCATTTCTTACAATACGAATGGAATAGTTAACGGTAGCTTATATTTCCTTTTAGTTCCGCGTACTCATTTATTTTACATTTAACTTTTCCTTAGACAATCGATTTGAAACATAAATAAATCAAGAGTAAAGAGATAAAGGGGTGACCTTCCCTTGCATTCACGTTTGCTGAAACACTCACATCTCTTACTTTTCTTTCATTTTTACTCCACGCCGTGGTAACAGAAAGAGCTTCGAGTGTTAAATTTTCAGTGAATTGGCGGCATAACACGATTTGTGTTGGAATATGCGAAGCAGTTCGATTAGAGTGCATGGCCGCCATTCTCTTAAAAGGTATCGAACGACGGAAGCAGAGGGGGAGAGGCGGCTGGATAGCGTTCCGATACGTGGCTGGGCGAGTGGCCAGCGATTTGTCTCACAATCAAGAACGAAGGTTGATTATAATGAACTTACTTCAACAAGGGAGAGAATTGTTGCATGAGAAGATTTAACGCACGTTCGTACTCAAACGAAATAAATGCTTACCTAACAGAAAATGGAAAAATTATATTTGTTAAATATATTTTAAATATACTTTTTTTAAATTTTTGAAGCTTTTAATTGTAAAATGTGTTAAGATATCGGATTATTTAATTTGCATAACATTTCTATAAAACTAATGAAAAGCCGTTTGATGTAGTTGCTCCAAAATATATCCCATCGATTCTTTGCGAGCATTTGCTCCCTTGTGAGACATAGGTTGCATCCTCAATTTTAAATCTCACCCCATCCAAAGAGATCTTCCTCCCGAGACATTCAAAAAAATTCAACAGCCAGCAGGCTCTACACAAAAAAAGTTATAATTGAACATGCAAGACGAGGGAAATTGGACAAAAAATAAAAACGAAACTTAAAAATGCCGTTAGGATATAAAAATTGCAAAACGAATTTTTTAGCGAAATATTTCGTTGAACTTGTGAGCACAGGAACGCTGGTGGGTGATGGGAGGGGGTGAGGAACGAAGCCAACTTTTAATCTAACTCCCCTACCTCCTCCGCCTTGCATCCGCGATATGCCGCACCCTGGCACTGGACTGCAAGCGACGGCGTGTGCGGGGAGGTGGAGGGAGCAAAGACTGGTGGAGGTAGGCGAGTGGGATGAGGACGGGCCAGCATTCTTTAGCATGGGCGCCCGTCGCTCAAAATTGAATTGCTACGTAGCGGGGCGTTTGTGCCATTTTCTTTGACGGAAAGATAATTCGAAAAAATTACATTTCTCCATTTCCAACTTCCTGTAATTCGTCAAAAGAAAGTTAAAAAGAGAGCGGTGCGCTGTGGATAGAGAGCGTAGACTAACGTGCTTAGAGCGTATTACTCGGAGAAAGTCAATGGTATTATAATTTGGCTGGCTGCCGCTACGGTGCACCCTGGCTCTCTCCGCCTCGTATTTCTTCTCTCAAAGTACGCGCGGCATTTCCCGAAAAAAAGTTCTACTGGAGATGAAAGATGCGCGGGTGTTGCTAGAGCATCGGTGGCAACGACAGGGTTGGGGAAGGTTTGGTGAGAGATCGCGGGGGGAGAGGGCCAGCACCAACGCGCGCCTCAGGAGGTGCGGGCGTTGCTCTGTTATTTACGCGGCGCTCAATGCACATCTTGCTACCACAAGCTGTCGGTTTGTGGGTGTTCGTTTGCCGGAAGACACCGCTGCATGCAGAAATCGATGCGAGAAAGAGGGGCAGTACTTTACAATGTACATTCACGTGATGAAAATTCAAAGGACGTTTATGAGTTGTTCACGTAAATGGAAATAAATAGTATTATATGGTTCATAAGCACAAAAACTATTCAAATTTCAAAATATAAAAGCCAACATATTACATACATGTTCAATATTTAATTTTTATATTAAATTTTATAGTAAGTAAATTAAATTTAAAAAGTGACATTGAAGTTAATTAAATGCAAAGTATAATAACATTAACTTTTCAATACTTGTTTAACGTTACACTACTCTTTTACTATCTCATTCTTTATTGTTAGATTTATTAAAAATTTATAAATTTGACATAGCAATTTAAACTGTTGTTTCTATTTGTAGAATTCCGGGATGTGTTAACACTTTTTCATTTCTAAAATCCTTTAAGTGAAGAAATTTTATTTTTTGTTTCCATGATAAGCATCAGTTTACTTACTTGTAAAGTAAAAATTTGGCGGAAATTTGGAAAATAAATGTAATTAATCCGATACAGTTTATGTTAACATTTACAATAAATATTCTATCAAATGATAAGTTTCTAATAATATATATTTAAATATTTTATATACTCTAACGCCCATAACTGAAAGAATTGATACCTGAACAAACAATGCTGGTGTCTGAATTACCATCGTTATTTTCTAATTATTTTAACCATACAAGCTAAAATTTATTTTTTTGTCATATTGAGGATTTTCCTCAACTTAATGAAGACTTAGAAATATCCTAGAAATGTTTAAAATATATTTTTCTAATATACGCTGTCCACTTTCTAATATGCGGTTGGAATATGTATTTCTGTAGAGCGCATTTCTCTTTGACTTTGACTCTCTTGAGAAAAGGTCTGAGTAACATCTGGAGGCACCCAAGTGTGGAAGCAACGAACGCTAAAGATGGATGAAAGCTTGAAGGAAAACACCCTCGCTGTACCAAGCGAACGCAAATACAAAACAACTCACTTTAATATGAGGTTATGGTGTGCGGTCATTTTTTTCAATGAAAATAAAATTTATTGTTGATATAATTCCTGAACCAATTAGTTTTTATTTAACACATTGCGGTGGTAATTTAATGCATTGTTGATCTGTGAATACATATGTAACATAAGTGTCGATTATTTAGAAACGTGAATTGTTTTGCTAGCATTGCTCTAAATTTGATTCGATTTTTTAGATTTGTTAATTTTGCAGTACACCTTTAATATTTATATTTTTACATGAAAATTGAAGATTAATTATTTGAAAAAAGTGTTACTTAAGAGAAAAAAGAAGATACATTCCAAGTGAAAGTTTGAATGGCAAGAGAGGTAAAAGACAATTGCAACCCTCGTAATCCTTCTCTTCAAAATCATTTGAAATGTAATGGATAATGCAAGTAAAGCTCTTCATATAACAGGGTATCATGACATACTCTCTAAATATTTTATTAGGAAATTTATTCTAAATTTCATTTATGCTTTTGAAGCAGATCTAAATCCGTTCGTCGATTGTCATAGCTGTATACCCGAGTAAAGCCTTTGGCGTAATAGGATATTATTATCAATACGCAACCAACATTTCACTTCACGCAAGTTTTAAAAAAGAAGAAAATCGTGCGGTTGAAATAAACAGAAAAGGAAATAAAATAGAGCATTTGAAGAGAAAAGTCACGATTGCATTTCTTTCTTTCCTTAAAATTTATCTCAAATTAATGACAGACTGAGAATTCTAAAATGTTCGAAAAATAAATAAGATGCGACGTCTCTGAAATATAATCTTTCAATAGAAAGAAAAAAGGTACTGTTCAGATATTCATCTTTTAAAAATGTTATATAGGAAATGTGTGTATAAAAATGCAGTCCTCTTAATATACGCAGATGTTACACTAAACAGATTTCATTTTTACTTTATCGTAAAAGGATCATCATTGTTTCCTAATTTAGAAGTTATTTTAATCTGGAATTCAATTTCTTAAATTATTTTTATGAATATAAATTAATGAACACGAAAATTTCAGAAGTTTTTCTAAAGTAGACAAAGCAAATTTTGTAAAGATTAATTTTGAACAGTGCTAATTTTACTTTAGATTTTTGTACTTTGTAATTTGTGAAAATGGTTTGTCCACGTGAAGTATTCATATACACCAATGTCAAATGAAAAGGTAAACAGTTATTCTACATAATAGAATGTCATTCGGGAAACTGTTCGCCAAGTGAAGGGAACGCAAAATATCGGGCAAGCGGTTCGTATAAACAGCAATCCTCGATGTTCGGTAAGCTAATTGGCAGCTGGCAGCGCGTGCGCGCTGCGCGATTGTCCGATGTATTATAATGAGCGCCGCCTGTCGCCACACAATACACGGCCTATTTCGTTACGAGCATTTCTCGTTTAATTAAGCTCGATGATAATTTCAGATTATTTACAGCTCATAGCACTCCCGCCGCGGTCCGGCTGGCCGGAGGACAATCCTCGTTCCACCCACAAATCATACTCTGCACCCGTCCTTCTCTTGCCACCACGATCGATGATTTAGACCAGTAAACAAATGAGCGCAATCAGTGTGACGTCACCAACAGTACACGCCTCTCGTTGTCCGAGAGGTGGCGGCTGCTGTCAGTGAGTGCTTCTCTAACTCATGATTGTATTCGCGAGTTTACGTAACTACACACATCACAACAGAGGATTTTGCTTTGCGATACCATTTCACGATATGACCATTCAGATTCCACTTATTGGTGAAACGTAAATCACCTTTATATGAAAATTCTGTATTGCAATAGCTGTTTTGGAAGGAATGTCATTAAGAAGGTAGATATGAGATTTGTTCATTTACCAGAATGTGTAATTTATTGTATTTAATGGGATGTGTATAATCAATAAATTAAAATGTGAGGGGCGTACATATATACCAGTATATGTATACTTCACGCAAGTTTTAAAAAAGAAGAAAATCGTGCGGTTGAAATAAACAGAAAAGGAAATAAAATAGAGCATTTGAAGAGAAAAGTCACGATTGCATTTCTTTCTTTCCTTAAAATTTATCTCAAATTAATGACAGACTGAGAATTCTAAAATGTTCGAAAAATAAATAAGATGCGACGTCTCTGAAATATAATCTTTCAATAGAAAGAAAAAAGGTACTGTTCAGATATTCATCTTTTAAAAATGTTATATAGGAAATGTGTGTATAAAAATGCAGTCCTCTTAATATACGCAGATGTTACACTAAACAGATTTCATTTTTACTTTATCGTAAAAGGATCATCATTGTTTCCTAATTTAGAAGTTATTTTAATCTGGAATTCAATTTCTTAAATTATTTTTATGAATATAAATTAATGAACACGAAAATTTCAGAAGTTTTTCTAAAGTAGACAAAGCAAATTTTGTAAAGATTAATTTTGAACAGTGCTAATTTTACTTTAGATTTTTGTACTTTGTAATTTGTGAAAATGGTTTGTCCACGTGAAGTATTCATATACACCAATGTCAAATGAAAAGGTAAGCAGTTATTCTACTGTATCAAAAGATGAAATTCGAAGCAAAGGTATGTTTCATTATAAATTTTGGCTTTACATTCTATTTATCACACAAAATCTAAGTGTTTCAATCTCAAAAATATTAATCAAAATTGTGTAAGGAAATCAGGATGAATTAAAATTATTTACACAATAATGATACAAATAAAAACTGAAAAAAGAGAAACAGTCTTTCTAAAATAGTTTGAAATTTATTTTAAATACTTAATTTTTATTTTACTGCAACGTGTATTGAATATTGCAATAGAATATTATGATCATCGATTTTTTGAGGTGTGTGTGGGAGAATAACGAGCTTATAAAAGAAACATTCGCTTATATTTAGTCAATAAAAAGATAACGAGTTGACTTGATGATTGAAGTAATTCGAAGCTATCCAACACTCATGGCACGATCTTAAAAGTGTCGCCGTGAATCCGTTCTACAAGAAAATGAAAAAGTTTTAATGTAAAAGGATTAAAAAGTTTAAAGCAAAAAACTTCCTTTTTTTAACCTCCAAACACCACGATTCCCATCATTAACACATCTTATCAAGTCTGCAATTGCTCCTTCAATTGATCTTAGTGAACTTTCCCTCTTGCTACAAGTCCGTCCTCCAATTCAAGATTTGTCATTGCGGCATATCTGAGGATTCATCAGTTGTGTATTTAAGTATGAAATTTTACGATATAAATGCATTTTACAAGAACTCAATACATTGTATGACGCATCTAGAAAATGTATCAAGTTCGTATCTGCTTGGAGAAATAAATTCAGATGAAATTTTGTGATAAATAAATCACCAATAGTTAATTTTAACTCCATGTTGAATTAATTCAACACAGTTATTCAAGATCGCAAATTTAAGCGTAGATTCATGATAATGTGTCCAAGATTAGTATACTCCTTTGTAAATTCACGCACAAGATTTATTACATATTTAATTATTAAATAAGGTAAGGTTTAAAATTTATTGTGGTAATATGATATTCATGAAAGTAATATGATTCAACGTGAAAACAAAATTTAAAAAAATAATTTTTTGACTTTCTTTGCAAAAGTTCGTAAGTGAAGATTGTATTTCGATTAAGAATACTTTGTTACACAAACCTGACTAACTAGAAAACTAGTCGAAACAACTTAAAAGTTGTTAACGTTCAGCGTGAAATTCATTTTAGAATTGCTCACATTATCAAATTCCTTTGATTTCTTTGGAATATGGTCATTTTTTACGTGGATTCATTGAAAAATTTGAAATAAAAAGTGTACATATTGGAATAAATAGGTTTTATATTGATCTGTTGAACGAAAAATTGTTAAATAATGTTAAATTACAGTGATTTGTTAATGAACAACGATATACACAACGCCTCACTACTAAGCAAGGAATGATTATTTTCTGCTAGCTAGTTTCAACTTTCATTCACTTATTTAAGAATGCTAAATTATTTTGGTCTTCTGTGTCATAAGCAATTCTATTTGACAAGCGGTCGATACTCTCAAATTTTACTTCTTTAAACGAAAGTTTCTCTTTGTATTTAGGAGCTGAGTTGATATTTAATTGATATTTTTGTGTGCAGAAAACATTTCCTTTTCTTAATTTCATTAATGTTTAAAGAAGCAAAATGATATTTCGTTTAATCTCAAACGAAAATTCAAAAGTATTTGTGTAATTGAATTTCAGAGTAATTCTCATCTCCGTTAATAATTAATGGATCATTTATTTTTCAAAAGAAATTCCGATCGGACCTACTTTATTAACTTGATTTGATGTTTTCCGCAAAAGTCCATATCTGCTCTCTCTCAATGTTCGCAGACATTTGATCACAAAGCGTCTAATTGGAAACGAAACCCGATTAAATTAATTTAGTGGACAGGAATTCAGCTCCGTTTCACTTATTTCCCCGGGGAATGGAGGGGGGGGGATGAGTGAGTTCTACCAAATTCCACCAGAGGCGCTACCATCGGTGGCCGCTGATCCCATCTGGCCCTTCGAACGCCACTTTACAGTCAGCTTCGGTTTCCAAAGATCAGATCGACGATTGCATTAGTGAAAATACGCTCTTACATTTTTCTCATTTTGTATCATTTCGTTCTTCCGGTTGCCTCTCAAACAGAAAGGAAGTAGAAAGAGAAGTATTAGATGTTCGAATTTCCACTTCTCTTTTATGTAATTACTGAATAAACTTTTTATACAATAAATATTACTGGATTTATTTATTTCATGATAGAATAATAAAATT
>NNCF01127403.1:0-110825 GCA_002313205.1 Laupala kohalensis | reverse complement strand
TATATATATATATATATATATATATATATATATATATATATATATATATATATATAAACAATACAAACAGGATACAAAATATAATACAATTTAGAATGTATTTCAATGTTTTGTCATTAATGGAGAAGAGAGACTCCTTTGATATCGTTGCAATTTGTCTCGCCTGTGCTAGCGACGGCCCTGATCCGACGTCGTTGCTTCTCTGAGTACTTCTATCACATTCTCATTTCTCTCGCCTTTCTCGCTTCTCCATTGGAGCACTTTAACCCCAAACTCTTCCTCCTCCTCCTCCTCCGTTGCAAGTCCCACTGAGCTGCGAGCTTTTCGCAAATGAAGCTCGATGAATTATGCTTCTTTGAAAACGAGTTCCGTCTAAATGAATGGACTTCGCTGGAATTTCATTTCCGACATAACTTCGTTGACTGTGGCGCCACGACATCCACCCCCGTCACCATTTTATTCTTTTTTGCTCTCTTTACGTCGTAATTCAAGTCCAGAGCGGCGAAATCAAGAAACTGGAAGAAATGTTGAGATAATTTCACGATCTCATCCAGAGAATTGCAAAGAAAAGAAATTATTTACGATTGTCTTACATTAACAATTTAGATGATTGGCATAAATAACAAATAATTTTCCAGGAAACAATAGATTTAGACTATTTTGAAACTATTACGCTGTACCTCACTAGTCGCCTTGAGTACCTTGCGGGCCTGTTCAGGGATAGTTTTCCTCCAAATATGATCGAAAATACTAATATCTTATTATCTTCCATAACTATGTACTCGAACGCTTGAGAACATGTATATTTAAGTTTGAATATTGTACCAAATATGGAAATATCCTCTAATGTCAACATTTATGAAGACGATTGAATAACATACAAACACTCTACTCCCCCGCAGTCGATGCAATATTCCGTTGCACTTCCCATCCCCTGACAAATTCAGTCGTCGCCGCTTCCCGATTTTAATTACTCGTCTTTATTTATTTTATTTCATTTTGCAAACGTGATGCTTTATTTATTTTTTCGACATGTTGTCAATTTCCAAATATATAATCAATGATGGGTTTTTTAGGAGAGCAAATTCGCAAGCAGAATTGCAGCGGGGATTCGCTGTATAGTTGCGCTGCTCTCAGAAATAGTACCACCTGATCAAACAGTCCCCTATCGCTGGTGCCGCAAATATTATTTTTAATTTGCAAACCTACGTCTCAACATGAGCGCCAGCATGACTCGTTTCCTGCTCCAACATCAATATATCATGTATCATATACTCCAAGCTACGCACTTTCCCTGTACTTTTAAATGTGGTATCACTGGGATGAAATTACTACTCCGTGATTAACCATGTGTGATGAGACAGAGATTCGAATTTGAGGGTGATCTGAGTCTTTGCTGCTTGTAAAGGCTCTATAAATATGAAAATTCCCTCATGATGAATAGAAAAGGCCCGGAATGACAATCTATACATTCCATTCGATGCACTATTGTGTATTTCATGCAGAAATGTAAGGATTTTATACTTCCGCAGTTTCTTCACGCATGTACGTATGAATACCTCCGAATTCACTCTAATATATCAGTGTATAAATATTAGAATAAGATATGGAGTTCAGGATTGGTTTTGGGAATCGGATCTATTTCTTTCGTTTCCTCTTATTGTATGAACATAGAAGGTACATGAGAGACAAATCTTAAATACATGTTTCTTATAAAAGTGCTCTTTTGATGTATCTACATATATTCAGACTTTATTAACTATCCTTCAGGAATTATAGTATATTTAACTTACATCATATCTCAACATGAAATATATCTCTCGTCACTTGATTTTTCTATTGAATAAATTTTAGTGCATCTCTGCAGTAAACATTTGTGGTGTCAATCTCAAATGGACGAAAACGTCTTCTCTATAATTATACTAAAATTAATACGTATTTTAGAGGGCCTCGGAAAGCCAGACATGTATTATGATTTTGTATTGTTATGGTACTAAACAAGCTTTGAACGAAGGTGTCTCGTAATGCGAATCTTTTTAATATGAAAGATGGATGAAGGTGGGACCTATTTATTGTGTAACAATTCGTACGCACAATGATCGAACAGACTGTCCTTCAAAGCTATCGTTTTTGTCAAGTAAAGAAACAAAATCTGACGCATTTAAAATACACCAAAATCCAAATGTACATCTGTTCCTGTCACGTTCATGTTTAGTTTTCCAAAAGTTTCCGAGGATGTAAGAAATAGTAGTGTAGGCCAATCTTCGCAAGATTGTCCATTATTGATCTTGAAATTAAGAGAATATGTCAATCAACATTTCAGTTTATTATGAAACGTGTATCCGTAAAGTAAGACTTTTAAAGTGGCAACATGTTTACGTGTTACAGAATGTTTCTTATATAATGAAATATATATATAAGGATTTACTGTTCATTAACTTAAATTATTGTCTATACCACAAATATATAATAACATAACGCGATCTAGAGAATAATCAGTTAAAATTATATCATCTTTCGATCACTATCATCCTTTCATCCAAATCATGTCCCAACTCCATTTGCCTTCATTTAGGTTACATTTGCATAGACGTCATAATAGAAAAAAATAATATTGTTTAAACTACTATTATTTGAGTTTCGTCAGCAATTTAAAATGAGTTGAAAAATATTTAATAAATCTCTAAACTTTGATTTCTAATTTATGGCACATTATATTTTTTACTATCAATTGTTTGAATTAATTTGAAATTTTTAATAGAATTAATATACGTCGTGGAATTAAAAACCAGATTCATTTAAATAAATATTGTACAAAGTACAATATGCTGATATGAATCGAGAAGTGCTCAGACGAAATCCAGAAAGCTGTTTTAAGACAAGATTTTCTTCGTAATAACGATGTTGAGAAGTCGTCATTCTTTCATTGGTCCACTGCGCCAGAAATCTCATTTGCCTAATACATTACAAATGGAATGCATCGCTCGTTCCACTCACCCATCTCCGAATGTTGGGAAGAGGCCGTGAGGGAAGGCGGTGGGGACCGTGGTCGGCGGCCGCAATAGATGCGGCGGCGGAGGTGGCTGTGTCGCCGACGGAGGCTGCGCGGCGTCAGTGCCTGTGGAGGAGGGCGTAGACGGCGCCGAGGACGCCACCGGAGGAGGACGCGCCAGTGGGGACGGCGTCGTAGGTGCGGACGTGCTGCAGCAAGAGATCAGCGAGAACTGTACGAGATGAACTACGAGAAGAATTGATGTGTAGATGGAAATACAATTGTTATCCTGTTCGTTTTCCCATGTTCATTCTAGTAATTAATTGGCTGAGATGTCTTAATTCATTTGATTAGATTACAAAGTTTCCAAAAGAGATTTAAAAGACCTTGATCAAATCTCGAGTTCTCTCTCGTCACATCACTATATATTACCTCCTGACCATAAGAAGCAATTAAAGGAGAAACCTAGATTTGAGATAAATTAATTTACATTTATGAATCTCAAAATTGAGTAAAATGGGTGCAACATTTTGAGACAAGCGTTTTGGGGATAAAATATGACAGCGTTGGAAACAGTATCGTGCTCGAAAACAGAAATCATCTCGTCTTCAAAAACCCTACGCGAAATTGATTTTCTATGAGATTATTGATTTTCAACGACCCTTCCTCGTCTAACGCTCCGATCAAGAATTCAATCATCATGGAACATAACAAAAATTTGTCACCTCTACAAAATGTTTAAGAAAAATATTGAAATGGTTGTTGTCTTTTAAACAAAAGTCGCCCCTTCAAAAATATGGTTGTCAGGTCTGGCTTCAAATGACTCAAATATTTACTTTTCATTCAACGAAAAATAATTAATATAACATAATTAATTTACTGGATAATTTTTCACGTTTGAATTGTTAAAATATTATTTTATAGTTTCTTCAAGATATTTTATGGCTTTTGACGGCAATGTAAGTCATATTGCATGAATGTAAGTGCATACAAAACATGTAAGTTATAATTAGATGATTAGTTAAGGAAATAATACGTGTAAAGTAACATACAGTATACTAAATTCAGTGGAGTAACTGACACAATCTTAAAGTCAAATTATTGCTCCACTAAAATAACGTAGCAATGAGTGATGAAAGTATAAATGTACACATCTCTAACGACAGCCTCACAACCCTTTCAGTGGAAAAAGAGAAAGCTATGACCGTGTCTTTTCTCTTTTTTAGCATTGCTATTCAGAAGTCCCACCTGGGTGAAAAGGGCGGCGGTGGCGGTTGGACGCGTAGGGTAACGTCGTCCACGTGCGCAGCGGCGTCTGCGTCTGCTCCCAGATGCAGTATCCCCGCGCTGCTGCTGCCTCCCGCGTCGGACGCCACAGACGCCGCAGCGGACGCCGGCGACGCGGGGCTGGGCGGCTGAGCACCCGGCGCTAACGCGCTCGCTGATCCTGCCAGCGACTCGGCGCCGTCGGGGCTGCCTGCGCGCCCGCCTTCGCCCTGCCAACACTTGCGCTCATAAGAGGGTGGAACATAACCTACAAGTTTAATAAAGGCAAGACGCAAAACCAGCTGTTACTCGGTATGTTTTCACTCAGGTTTTGTCAGAACATTTCCCCATATGAACATTCAGTTTTAAGCACCCTTGCTTCATACGAAGTGCCACCCTTGCTTCATACGAAACAGTCTCGTTCATGAACACAACACTCGCAATAGTAATAACATTCATCGCCCTAGTGTGTCAACCACTCTGCCAAAAAGGACCATATCATTCGTGAATCGTTCTCTATAATTCCCTGCCCCAAAATATACTAGATATTATGAAATTGAATCTCTTCAAATCCGCGGTTACAAACTACCTCCTGCGCCAGTGCTTCTACACTGTAAAAGAATTTATTGATTTTAATAAAAGTTAAATCCGTCTTGTACTTTATTATGCCGTTGCTGTAGTACTTTTAAAATAACTTATTACAATTTCAAAAACTATTTTTTTGCATTATTGTTGTCTTATGATTCATATTAGTTTAGTTTTATGTGTACTCAACTTTAGCACGGTTGTGTACATTAATTCTGTAGCCCCATCCTGGCCCGGAGTTTGTTCCGGTTTTCCTTCGGGTAGAGGCGGATCTCTTATACGGGTTTTCTAGACTTTGTCTAGGGGCGTGCTTATTGTAATAATAAATCGTGAATTTAGTGTTATTTCAATTCTTATGATTTTTAAACACTATATTCAGTGTAATCTATAGTTTGATAATAATTTTTACATGTAAAATAAATTTTTTGTGTTAAATTACAAACATATTGACATTATATATGTATTATAACTCGCANATCTTATCTAGGAACTTTTGCTGAAATTTTTGAATCCGCCTCTGCCTTAGGGCCCTTGATCGGAATTGATGGGATGGTCCCTTGCTTGCTTCCGGAGAGTAAATTAGTTTATTGTCCTCCACGTGGTCATACGCAGTTTGTGAGGCTTTTTTGACAATTAAAAAAAAGCAGTTTTCTTATTTACTTAATATAAGCCATGAACTTTTAAAACATTCACCACAGACAATTTTCCTTGTTTGAGAGAACAAAACCAGATGATACACTAAATCAGGCAGTCATATAATGACCAAAAATTGACAATTAAGACACTAAGAGCAATTGAAATTTAATATGTAATGTAAGGGTAATACATAATTGTATAGAGGAGTAAAATATTATACACAGCGTGTTCAGTGGAAAAGGTGACTAACATTCTTTTCGGAACTATTTGTGTCTACGATGAATGAATTCCTATATTAAAGGCAGTAGTTACACAACTTCCGGCATTACTCACTGGGCGTCGATCGAAAAAGAAAGAATGGGAAAAAGCGCAAACGTTATGTTTTGTTGTATATTGATGAAAATTGTCTATGGTACAAAAGACGGAGTCGTAAGTTTTTACGAGGTATGCAAGGTTTAGCAACAGTTAAGAATGGAGAAACCGTTAAAAATGGAGAATGGCGACGAGGCAATAATCAAGACTTAGCTTACAGTTTTCATTTTTCTTATGAAAAGGGAATTATTTCCAAGAATTCATGTTGTTTACTACTCGGGAGTTCTGAATCGTTTATAGGTCAGGATTCAAGATGGAGATCAAGTAAGTTGTTTGATAAGAATATCGAACCCAAGGGACATGGTCTCTATTGTATGAAAATGCGCCCGCGCATAATGGCGAATTTTTGTACAAAGAAAACGTATCGTGTAGCATGATCACCAATCCTATTTCACTGATGGTGGACTGCCGACTATTCCCCAAATTGAATTGGCGATGAAAGGTATGCTTTTTGCCACGATTTTAGAAATTCTTGAAGCTATGATCGCGATGTTGAGGCAATATCGAAGATGAGTTAAAAAGATATCCAGCGTTGTATTGACTCCCAAAATAACTATTTCGTATACATTTTATATTATATCTTTTCTAACAGTGTCACCTTTTCCATTGGATGTACTGTGTATTACAAATTATCTACAAGTTGATGCCTTCTATAAATTTATTCTTGACGATCAATGTTATTCCCAAATAATTCTTTCCCAGTGAAAAATTGCAACATTTGTGACATCAAACTATACAACTGTTTTAGCAATTATTTATTAAAATCCTTTCTTGATTTTTTTTATTCCTTCCCCAGTAATTTTGTTCGAGGAATATGTTAAATAAATCTCAACAAATTTGAAAAATATAATGCAAATTATTATGGTAAATCTTTCGGTGAGAACATTACTCGTTTTCGGTGAAAAAAGTATGAAGAAATGACATTCATCCAAGAACTTTTTTTATCACGGAAGCCTTAAAAAGTTGCCTTAAAACCCCGGTTTCTACATGAAATATGCCATTTCTTATTGCGTAATAGAATTCAACCTTCTAATGCGATCTTCCGAGAACGTCGAGGTTTCCCTTGGTGTCAGTGCTCTTAAGGAGCAGTTTGTGCGCGTTCACATGTGCGACGGTGCAGCGGAGCAGCAGCATTATGAGAGCGTCGAGAACAGCAAAGAAATGCGCCTCCCCTTCATAACGACTGCCGTAATGCTGGCAGCACGCGAAGAAGAACGACTGCCGGCTTTGTAAAAGGGAAAGTTATCTTTATTTAAATTTCCTACGACCGACGCACACCAAGCAGTAGAGGCACCGGTCGCATTCTCTTTTAAGGGTGTTGCATACAATTTTAATGCTAACATCTCCGGAAAAGATGATGAAATCGTAAACCTCGTAAAAGCTAAGATCCGTTTGCAGAATATAAATGTGTTATTTTATCCTAATATGCTAGGAAACACGTTTGATTTAGGTGCTACGTTGGTTAGCGCGGAAATCTTTGCGTTAAGTAAGATATTAAAGTTTCAGGGAGAATTTTAAAATTTTCATCTTTGCGTATGGAAGCATTCCTTTGCATACTATGAAGACTAATGATTCTTCTGTTTTGCACTGTTGCCATTTATGCTATGCATAATGCAAAGCCGTGGCTTATGAATATAAAGAGTACTGGTAATTAGGTTTTTATAAATTCATCCTGTTTTTTTAAAACCCTTTGAAGATTATAAATATGAAATAGAAAATCGTCATGGGTAAAGTATAAAATATTAACATTGAAGTGTACGTCTGCAAAATAATTTAATAACATCGTACTTATTAAAATGAATACAGCAACGTAAGCAAAATTAAGAATATTTTGCATTGTACAAAGTGCTACCGTTCATCTAATAAGTAATATAATCTTCTAACCAATAAACTGACATAATTTTAAGTTTATGATAACATCGCGATCTGTTTTAATGTTGCACTGTTTTCTCGGCATTTTATGAGACATTTAAGCTCGCAGTTAAAAACATTTAGGAGTGAATGATTTTACATTTAGTCATAGTTTTGAAGGTAATATTCTCAAATATTGAATCTAAGGCTGAATATTGTTCCGAAGACCACTTTCATGATTTGTTTGCATCATCAGAAAATTCTGTTGTAAAAGATGACATTATTTATTTAATTATGTTTTCAATATGTAAAATTAATATGTATACATTTTTCAATTTCATTTACCAGAGACATAGATAACATATTTGAAGATACAAAATTATTATAATTTTCATTATTGAACTGAAAAATAAAACATTTTCATAATTATCCAGACAGTGATCGAGAGAAGAATTTCAATTGTTCTCTCCTCCATATCTTAAAAGGAATTACTAATGAATTATTTGGAATTTTTATTTCCATTTCATTATTTTGAATATATTGCAAAGGAAATGGAATATTTTGAAAACAATGTAAAATATATTTATAAACAAATTGAAAACCATAATATATTTGAAATATGAATTAGAATTCAAGATATATTTATATAACATAAAGAAATGATTCTCACTCATTTGAAAAGTGTAATAAGATTTGTTGATATGTTAATGAGTGTAAAGTAATTTTCGAGATGACTTTATCCTAACACATCCACAAATTACACCTCAAATGCTGTAATTAGAAGACACCACGCTGTTCTCTCTAACTCTGAGCTGCAGAGTAAAACAATGCTGCTAGAAACGCGAAAGCGAATTGCGTGCTCGCGCAACATTTCATTTCCCGGTTCGCCGCGAGAGTGTGCGGAAGCGAGTGCGTCAACCTCTGCTGCCACTGCTTAGCATTCCGGAGTCTTTCTGCTCCCAAACTTATTTGCAATTTATGTGGAAATAAATTTGTTTGCGCCCTTCCCCTCTTCCCTCGCGTCTCCAGAAAAGATGATTCCATTCCAGAGCACAAACTGCCTTAGGCTCCAACGACGTTGAGCGCGCGTGCTCTTCATGCGACCGCTGCAGATGCCAACAACGTCAACCTACTTTCACCATTGTTACCATTACTGCTCAACCTTACATTCACTTTCTGCACTGGATGGCGTGCATGAGACTAAAGAACTATTCTACAACCGTATGGTTGCCAATGTTTCATGCCTTTAATGTAAAGAATTGTGACACATTTGAGCACCTAACACACCTTCAACGATATTCCAATAATATCAGTCATCAACCTGGTTAACATACCAAGAACACGCTAGATATATATAGAAGATAATTGACTTTTGAGAATAGTTAAATGATAATTTTTATGAATTGGTTTTTGTAGTCAGATTAAATTGCCAAAGTATGCCATCTGGAGTTGTTCACATCATAATATTTTATATCTGACCTAAAACTTAAACTTTGTGTATAACACATAATGTGACATTCAAAATGGTTTTACCGAAGTTATTCCTTATATTAGTACAAAATTAGAAAATTATAGCAATTAGATACAAATTAGGTTAATGCGGTGGAGTTCCAAGTATTTAGATTTTTGTATTAATGTCTCGACTATGATTACAACTCTGTTGCACATATTTTCATAGACGTTAAGAAAAACCTAAACAAAACAGTAGATGATACTATCATTTTCGTTGAAAGATTTGTCACGCTTATCTCATCTAAGAAGAGTGGATTGGAACCAGGACAATATCTTGATAACTTTCTTAAAGGTTTCCGGGTTTCGTGTTTATACTTTATGTAACATTTTAGTGTTTACTCGAGAATTGATATTTCAGAATTCAATTTGTGTGTAAACATTTTGTAACCCGGAATATCGCCCTAGTCACCAGTTAAGTTCTTGTTAAGTTGCACTAGTCAGTAGTGTAAGTTACAACCACATTAGTTTCTGAGAACATTTTTTCTTGGGGTAAGAGAATTTGCATGGTAAAAAATGTGATCAAACATGCATGTAGTATTTTTTAGTATTGTTCAATTTTGGGTATATAAATGTATTCCGTAAATTTCCTATAAAATTCTCACTCCAAATCTTGTTCGCTAAGAGATGGCAACTCTCATATTTCTAAATTCATCCATGATTCGACTGGTGCAATGCATGAAGATTGTCGGTAAAGACTTAACTTAAAGACATATGTTTTCAATTTCTAGTGGTCGATTTTACGTTTCGATGTTCTTCCAACGTAGTGGTCAACCTCCATGGCTATTGGTTTACGTGGGTTTGATTCTTCGTTAATTTAATATCGTTTGACAGTAAAGTGACAATTGATTCCATTAATTGGTAATGATACCTTTGAAAATATTTGGAGAACAATTGTACCTAGTAAGAAGAAGATAGAAGAATACGTTTTAATACACCAATGCATTTTAAGCATTGCGTAGCATCACACTCGTACCTTGGCGTCAGGGTCTGCACCAGCCGCTGCAGGGACTCCGGATCCCTCTTTTCCATCGTCTCTCTTGGAGCGATCAGGATCCTCTCTCTTGCGTTGTTCCTCCTTCAAACGCTCCGCTTTGCGCCACTTGGCGCGTCGGTTCTGGAACCACACCTGCAACCACATACAAACACTTTGCGTCACGAATGATTGGCTTCATAATCATAGTAATGAAACAAATGACACTCAGGTATGACTCAACCTTGTTCTAACACAGGTTAATTTTGTTATTGCTTCACTTTATTAGACGTACATTTATAACTAAATAGTGAAATACTAAGAAAATAAAAATGGCAGTTCTGAAATCACTGAAGCTTTAAACTTACGTAAGACTGAGCTAAATTCATTGTTCTGATGTTCGTCAATTATTAAATTGTACAGTTTATAAAAATTAATGACATTTAAGTTGGCGTGCATGAATTAATGCTCTTTTGTTCGCCAATCGTAACAATTCATTTATCACACGAATTTATGTATAGAAAGCCTGTTATATAACATGTAATACAGCCAACATCCCAACACAAGTTTACTTTTTGGGTTTTCCAGACACCGAAATGCGCGCAAAAGAACGAATGAGAGATAAACAGCGAAGAAGATGGTGAGTGGGAGGGTAAACGAGAAAACGTGGTGCGGTCCCGTATTGTACATCACAACAAATTTTTCTGGTTTGAACCGTCCTTTAAGAAAGTACGCTAGAACACTCCCTTATATCTAGTCAATATCGATACACCATTTGCGTCTACACTTATTATTATCTACTTTTAACTTCTCTAAATAATAGTTCTAAATTCTAAATAATAGATCGTCGTTGGCGTCTAATCTTCAGGTGTGTATGCTTGGTGACTTGAAGGGAACATTTACACAACGCTTCAAAGATTTCTATAATCTCGAAGAAAAATTCACTTTATTTTTAACTCATTTAAATATCAATGGTGAAAATGTTCCCTCCTTCCCACAAATGGGAAATGTTGGTATGATATGTGACATACCAACATGTTTTTCTAACTCTTCAGAAAACAAACAGTTTAACATCGTTTTAAAAACTTGTTTCCAAGTTTCGTGTGTTTGCTGGAGAAATTATTTCGATGTTCGACCATTCGGAGGAGTCCTTACACCAGCAAACAGCTTTTTCAATAAATCCCGTTTGAGTTCAAGGCTCACGGATGAATCCTTTACAGCTATTATGAGAAATGTATCTACTTGTGACATACAACCTAGAATCGAAGATATTGTTGGTGAAAAGATAGTATAAATACATCTGCTAATTCTCATCAATCTTTCTTTAATTGTTGCCTCATGAATTTGTATCTTTTAAATTTATTATTTTGTGATCGTTCTCTTCATTTATTTCAGAATTAATGTGTTCTTTATTATTGTTTTAAATATTATTGAAATCTTGAGAATCATAAATATTTTCAAAAGAGTTTATTAAGTTTGTTACTCTCGTTTGGTCTTCTCAATGAAAAACACTGTTTCCGTGATTGAACTGCTGCCTTATCTCAAAGGAAGGGAGAATGTTGGCGCTCGAGTCTCTACCCCCCACGTCTTTCTCCTCTGCACAGTTGTTGCACAATTGCGCAAGGTTGTCAGTAGCCACAGATTATAATAGGTACAGATGGACCACTCGTGAATTACCACTAGCAGCTCTCCACTAGCAAGGCACCGAACTAACTAAACCCCACCACCCGTTCAACAGGTTGCTCGCGTAGTGATTGTTGACGATGGCTGCAAGCACGTGGTTTTCATGTGGCGACTGCGACTAATTGAAGCTACTCGAGCTCTGCTTGGTGTTGATTTGTGTGTGATTTAGTTCGACTCATGCACTTAGAATTGATGGTCCTGAATTTGCACTGCAGGTTAATTGTTTGTAGATTGCTGCAGAATATGGCAGCGGGTACTCGATTAAAATTATGTGATGTACTACATTGCAGAAATACGTCTGTCACCGGTTTTGCAGGATTTAGATTTCCTGTTGATGAGGAAAGGCAAGTTATAATTGTAACGCACTTAAGTGGTTGGCAGTTCATTAGCTTTACATATCAAATTTGCCAGTGATTAATATTTCTATTCAAAGTGGTTGTTATATATAAAAATACAAAATATTTACCCCAGGTTTCTCTTTCTTTAAACGGAATACACTTAAAAACTGTTACGGATACAAAATTCTTAGGTCTCCATATTCAAGACAACCTCAAATGGTATTGTCACGTTGACAATCTTAATTCCCAATTAAGCAAATTGTGTTACGCATTCCGAAACGTAGTTAACGCAGTTAGTCCACGTATTTCCCGTTGCGTAATTTTGCAAACGTGTACTCCCATTTACGTAACGGCATTACCTTCTGGGTAATTCCGGTCAGAGCATTCAAACTTTCAGAATTCAGAAGAGGATAGTTCGGATAATTTGTAAATCTCACCCCCGAAACTCTTGTAAACCTTTATTCAAGGAATTAAATATCTTAACACTTCCCTGCATTTATATTTATGAAACGGTCGTGTTTGTTAAGACCGAATTACTGAAGCACCACCCTTGCTTTATACGAAACAGTCTCGTTCACGAACACTATACACGCAATAGTAGTAATATTCATCGCCCTAGAGTGTCAACCACTCTTTGCCAAAAGGGACCATACCATTCGGGAATCGTTCTATATAATTCCCTGCCCAAGAATATAAAAGATATTATGAAATTGAATATCTTCAAATCCGCGGTTAAAAACTACCTCCTGCACCAGTGCTTCTACACTGTAAAAGAATTTATTGATTTTAATAAAAGTTAAATCCGTCTTGTACTTTATTATGCCGTTGCTGTAGTACTTTTAAAATAACTTATTACAATTTCAAAAACTATTTTTTTGCATTATTGTTGTCTTATGATTCATATTAATTTAGTTATATGTGTACTCAACATNACTTTGGCACGGTTGTGTACATTAATTCTGTAGCCCCATCCTGGCCCGGAGTTTGCTCCGGTTTTCCTTCGGGTAGAGGCGGATCTCTTATACGGGTTTTCTAGACTTTGTCTAGGGGCGTGCTTATTGTAATAATAAATCGTGAATTTAGTGTTTTTTTGAACTCTAATGATTTTTAAACACTATACTCAGAATAATCTATAGTTCGATAATAACTTATACATGTAATTTTTTTGCTTAAAATTACAAACATATTGACATTCTATTAGTATTATAACTCGCAGCTAACTTTTTATCTTATCTAGGAATTTTTGCTGAATTTTTTGAATCCGCCTCTGCCTTAGGGCCCTTGATCGGAATTGATGGGATGGTCCCTTGCTTGCTTCCGGAGAGTAAATTAGTTTATTGTCCTCCACGTGGTCATACGCAGTCTGTACTGTTTTTTGACAATAAATTATTATTATACAAACAGAATTCCTGTTTTCGAGTTTTCCTCGGAATTTTTGCCATAGAATATATCACTATATTTTTATCTTAAAATTAGTTACACGAGTAGTTGTGTCAGTGTTGCTTTTGAATGTTAAAGGGACTTGATCAGGATGTTTTGTGAACATTTTTTTGTGAGGCTTTAGGGTTCGTCAACGGCAAGGTCATTAGAGTCTTGTTTTGTGAACATGAGAATTACTTGTGCATATTAATATTTATTTCCTTTCCTATCAAATATACTATATTGTTGCAGCTAGTGTAGTAGTTTGAAAAATTTTAATTAAAATGTTTTACCTTAAGCTACTTTAATTTTGTTAGTGCGTTTAAATTGTTTTTTTTTTCTTACAGGTACAAATTGAGTGTGATGTGGAAGGATTCTAGAAGAAAAATGAAGTAAGCAGTCATTTCTCGATAGAATCTTTCACTTATACTTTCAAAAGGTTGCGTATGTATGCAGCTTCATCAATAGGGTATAACGCTAATCATGAAGTGGATACATTGGAAGTAAACTTTTCGAGAAGGTAATATTCTTATGTGAATCATGTTTCAATTTCAGTCAACTGAATTTTTTGTAGTAAACATAATAAAATGCTAACACAATAATATGAACCTTTGTTCTTTGGGGAGGTCTTCATTTTAATAATTATATTTCTGTTGTTGCAGGTGTGTTTTACATGAAAGTACTTCATTTGCTAATACCAGTGTCTGTTGGTAAACCTGAAATGACATCAACCCCTGAAGTGCAGCGATCTTCCCCAACTTGATGTGAGACTCAAGGTTCGTGTTTTAATAGTACACGAAGAACAAGATGAATAAACTCTCTGATATGTGCAAGAAATTGTTGGTTAACAAAAATTTTGTATTGATGCGAAGATTGGATTGGGACGTCCCTGAATTAATCTTCAGTATGTTGGACCAAAAAAGTGTGTTTGATAATTCTGATTGCATGCAATTAATTACATGTTATATTCATAGGAATCTACTAATTCTGCGAAAGATTCTGCCATAATTTTAAATTCAGTTCGTGCATCAATGAGGGAAAAAGAATCTACGTACAGAGAATGTCTCGATAGTGAAAAAGTGTATTATGACATTACTTTCCAGGATATATTTTTTTCCTTTCATTAAAAGGACAAATATTTCAATAGAAGAGTTTCGTAGAAAGTGTTATGAAATATTATCTACATTTTAAAGATCACTTGGTTATTTATCTTCACTCTTCCTTACTTGCAACTTTCAGATTAAATACATACAGAATTTACCTTAGTTACTTTTCAAATAGTTATGGGTATTATTTTGACGATAGTTCTCGGCCTTCCCCGTGGCGCACAGGGGTGTATCTAACGTAACCATTGGGTTTATGGGAGTAAAGTAACTGTGCCTTCTATAATCTGTGGTCCGTAGCATTCGTAAATTGCAGATCGTTGGCCACCTCCGGTCTATCTAATTTCTTTGTACAATTCACAGTAGAATTGTGAAATAATTGTTGTTCATGTAACAAGTTTATGAACTTAATATTTGGAACAAATTACGTTTGGATTTCCGATCACTTTGTCAAAGACGATTAAAATTCTTTCTTGTTCAGTTGCCAATAAACTCAATGATATACCTGACCTATATAATTCATTTTATTTGTTTATTCTACTTACCACTGAACTAAAGGGTTGTTACCCACCCTCTCCCTCTAATGTGAGAAAGCTATAATGATTTTCCGCACGTGCGAACCGCCTTGTTCGATTAGATTCATCCACCCGCCAAACCCCCACCCCTTCCCTCTCCATCGCTCCACATGAATAACTGAGTGGATTTAAAAGCGCAGCTTCTTTTCAACCACCCCTTGTCGGTATCTCAGCTACCTTCTGGGAGGGACGGAAACAAGTCTTGTAAGTACCATCATTCAAACCGCACACGCACCTAACCATTCTGTGCCCTTTTCTAGAAGTTATCATTCATTTTGTGGCAAAATATTGATCGGTTGTTCCTCAATCAAAGTTTGAAAAAATGTAGAACAAATAACTCTCCACATACTATCACCTATTTGCATAACACTACGTCAATTGAGGAAGAAATCACAGTATTAGCACTTCTCGAACAAATTCGATTGAACGAATGATATTTCAACATCCAGTAAAGTTTAGATCTATTTTATGCCATTACCCCTTGAGAAGCAGTTGGTTATTAGCATTTACTTCTGATCCCAGATCATTTACCCAAGAATTCTAGTCTTCCTGGGTGCTGAAAGTTCAGTACCCGGATTTTCATTATATGGATTATCTTTTTTAACCATCATTTTTGGCGTTTCATGTCATTTATTATCGTAATTAATTCTTCAACAATAAACAACTTTTTAGTCGTCAATACTTGTTCAAGATATTTTCTATTGTATATTATTTCTTGAAATTTCCCTTTTCGTCGAAATATCTTTTTTTAACTTCACGTATTCTCTTTCAAGAGATTGGAGGGGCTATATGCAACAACTCTTGACAGTATTTAAAGAATATCTGTCTGAACTCCACATATTTTACGTCCCCAACTTGTATATCCCAATATCACAAACCAGTCGAGTATTATCTTAATGCCCTTCTTATCAATTAATCTCTATATCAATCCACATCACCAAAATAGCACAATACCATATTTTGCTTTCCACTTAGATAGACTTCCACTCTCTTCCATTCCTCGCATCTGCTGCAGTCGGCTCTCACCCTGTGGCCATCGCGCCGCCTTCCACCCCATCACACCGAACATCGTCAGAAGGGAGGCTTTAAACCCTCCCCCCTTGGGAGATCTTCTGCAGCAGCGGGGTGCGCACCCCTTACACCATTTTTTTCAATCCCAATTTAATCTCAAGTTATGTCAATAATTCGACAGCGGCTCGAGGCTTGGCCCGAGGGAGTCCGAGACGCCCGCTCATGTGGGCGCAGGCGGTTAGCCGTCAAACCGCTAATGTCAATATTATCGCAATTTCTGTTGTTGGACTGAGAGGAGGGGTTGCGAATGGTGCAGTTGTGTTGAAGAGCTGGTAACGGACTCTGAACCGTGCGGCACTTGAAAGAGATAAGAGAATGATGAATTCGTTTCACCTTCGAAGAAATTTGAATCAATACGGAGAAAATGCACATTGGTTCATGGTTAAACGCTTCAATGAGATTTTTTGCTTTCACAAAGTCCCTCGCGTTTTTTTCAACTTTCGTCTTAGGATTAGGAAATGCTTGTACCCGAACCGGGATATTTTGGTTAAGGTTAATTTGTTGCTTCCACGCGTTGATAACCTTTCAACCCCGTGGGTAGATGTTGCATTTCCTAATCCTGGAACGTAATGCAAGCAAATAGTATTGTTGCAATGTTTAAACGTGATAAAACGATGAATAGTGTCCACAGAAACCCCAATAAGAATATACACTGTTACTCTACTGACTCTGTTACTCTATGAATCTTCTCGGATATAATTAATTATTGGTAGTAAGGGTAATTATTGTATTTATTCAATGCAGTCTCCAAGGTTCTTAACCTCGACATTACAAAAATTATTCTCTTTTCAACAAATTTTTCACAAATTTCTGATTTTTATTACCAGCTTTCTTGTGGTAAAACGTTAACAATGAGAAAATCCCCATAACAAGACAGTAAATGTGTGACATGAGTGAAGTGAACTGTGAATGGAGAGGCAAGAAGCGCCAGTGAGGGAAAGCCCTTCAATGGAAAATGGGAAGGCAACGGATGCATCAGGGGTTGCGTGGCTATTCTTTAATGTCCATCACAAGACTCGAGGGATTTCGCGTCTTCTAGACACCGCTAGTTTCTCAAAGCGTTCCTTTGCCGAGTCGTAAACGTTCATTGTGGCTTTGTTAGAACGAATCACAAGTGTTATTGTTACTTTTATTTTACAGTTTCCAAATAAAGAACCTTCTGATGCGAACATTTTATCTAGTTTGACAAGTTTATTATTTAAATATTTGAAACAATATACAGGGCAACGCCTCGCACATAAATATAACTAACCCTATTTTCATTATATAATGTTTTCTGCCACGGTCATTCTTGTAGTACTGGATACAAGAAATCGCAGGATTGTGTTTATATGTAACTCCCCGAGGATACACCTTAGAGTGAGTTAGAGGAGACAATTTCATCTCAGGTTAAAAGCATTCCGCCACTCTCATCTTAACTGTCAGGTTGTAAGTAAAAACATTTTTGTAAAAATAAATTTGTTTATTTTTACATTTCATCATAATAGCAAATAACATCCTCATCATTAATAACATTTTTGGAATGAATACCGTCACAAAACATAACCTTAAAACTTTAACATTCATGTGGTGAATTTATACAGAAATTCTCATCTTCCCCTTTGCCATTTTGTCTTCATTGTCTTTCATGTGAACTCTTGTACTATTTACTCCATCCTAACCAAATGCGTTGTAAAACTGATTTGTTAACCACAATATTCTATGAAACTATCATATGTACAACCAAAACTTCACATGTAGGAGTACAAATTTCAAAGCGTTTTAGATAGATTGATGCTCAAAACTTTATTTCCAAATTTGTAAATGCGTCATCAACACATGCAAAATCTGTATCACTATCGCATCTGAATGATTTTGTTCCAATAATATATTGTTTTCGTAAATAGAATTTTGTTCTTCTCGGGATCCACTTTTGTTTTTCTCGTTTTGGAGTCAACTTGCGTGCGTGTATGTGGCGCTTGCTTCCACAAAAGCACTTCTCTTTTTTCCCCGTTATTGTGCTTCCCTCTTCGCGTTCTCGCCGTGTCTTCCGCCAACGCCCACTTCTGACTCTCCATCGCCTGAGGTAATCTTGTTGCCCACCAGAAGAACCCTCCGCCGTCGTCAACGTCCTGCCTCCGCCACCATCCACTCAACACCGCCAACATCTCCTTCTCTACATTCAGCCTTCTCACAAAGGATCGCGACCGTGTGTATCTCAATTGACGATGTACTATAGTTTTGAAGATCACCTTTTACCATTTATTACCAGGTTTTATTTTTTTATTTCCCATCAACTATACATCTGATGGTTCTAATCACAATTCATGAAGCAATAGAGGAATTATGTTTTGAGAGGGAACCCACTAGAAACGAATCTTGAGGAAGTGAGGGGATCTCTACTTCATTAAATCAAGTCGTGTACTGGACTCTATCATCACCACCCAATCTGTAATACATATATTTGAAGCTCCTAAAGAATTTTAATTAATTTTTTCCTTTAATAATAATGATGTACAAGAGTGAGTTAAACCTCTGGATCCATTCTTTTGTTTGTTTATTTTAAATTTTGACATTAATGATAGGATATATACAATTAAGTTTTTTCTCCTCATCATTTTACCCTACATGATTAAGTAAACAGTAAATGTATTTACATTAAGGAAGAATACATACTTCGTGGATTTCATAGAATATATAACTTATTTGTTTACATAGCGTGAATGAAAATGTCAAGGTCTCGTCGGGCAAAATGGAAATTAAATGTTTAGTATCTTCAACTTACTGTGTCTACATCGAGTATACAAGCTGACAAACCCTGGAATTATCACTTTATAATCATTAATGGAAAAATACCTGCGAATGATAAAGGCAGTAGAGGCAATGAAAAGTAAGTACTATTTTGAAATATGGTGAGAAGCTCAATCACTATTTTACATTTAAATATATTGGAGGACAGCTTACACATTCTCCGGCAATGACTGTGCTAAATTTCTGTAGCTTCAGCTTCCGTTTCTGCTATGGCGGGGGTGGCGTCTACCATTGCTTTAGAGTCAACAGGCCTCCGTCTCTGCGGGGTGGGCTGAGAATAGAGCCAGGTGCACTTGAGACTCGCGAGGGACATCCCAGAGGCAAGAGCACGGGAGTCACGTGGGCGGGTTGGACGAGCTGAGGAGGCAAGCGGACTAACGAAGAACTCAAACGACGCCACGGAGTCAAGCGGACGGTAGGGGGCTTGTTTAGGAGCCGCTGCGACTAACGAGAGACTCGAATTATGTTTGAGTATCAAAAGCATGAAAGAAATAATCAGAGACATATACGACGAATAATCAGAGACAAACACGACGTTTAATAAATGCTTTTATAAAACGTGAGTGATCAAATTGTAACTCTTTTCCTTTAATAGCGCGATAATATGATGAAGTTGATACATTTTGAGATGATCTTATTTTATCGTATTTACATTTCGTGAGAGAATAGTATTATGTGCAACGTGCAATGTATAAACTGCAGAATGTATGTTTAAACCTTGTGTATAGATATGACTTATTCAATATTTCATGAATACTAAAATATTTCAATACTTTTACAAATGGTGAATTCTTCCCTCGCACAGAGTGAGTAAATTACGGTCACAGCAGGCACATAAGCTTCACTTATCATTCATATAAAAATGAAGGTCCAATTACTCTTTACAATACAATTATCAAGTCATGTATTTGACGTTCAACGAATGAATGATAAATTCATTGAATATACGACGTAAAATAAAGGAATGATTACAAATTGTCAGATTGTCCCAGAGTAGGTCTTCATCAAATATCAATAAATCTATTAATAATGTCTATGGTTTATTACAAAAATCACAATATTCCTCACCATTGATTGGGAGCAGAGGGATCAAGAGGAGTGAAAAAATTATGAGCACAGTTCATGCAGTACCATTCATGAAATACTTCAACAGCATTTGTTAGTAACAATTTCCTGGTGGAGTCACAAGAAAATCTGAAAGATTTCCCACAGGGTGCATGTTATACAATTTGTTTCGTATTCCTGTAGAAATTGATTCGAATTTCGAATTCCCAAGTAATACGATAAAATGTTGCTGCCCACCTTTTACAATTACTCCGATGAAAGCTTTTCAATTCAGTTTCAAACGATTTAAGAACGATGCGTTTGTTTCTATTGTTTTTATATTTTTATAAATGACATGTAAACAAGAAATTCAATTCCTCGAAAATATTGGGAGTGACAAAATGGTGAAGTCTAACCTTTTTCTGGTTTATTATTTGACTTGTTTACTGTAACCTCAATTTTACAAGAGAAAATAAATCCAATGAAACAAATCATCGCCACCATGTGTATAAGATGTGAGTGCACTTGCTGATCACATGTTAATGAACAGTCTGATTACTCATATTGATCTGACTTCCATTACCTAACATCATTAAAACCTTAAAATGAGCAAATGAAAAATCAAAATAGTAATAAGTCAATTAAAAATGCAAAGTCATTTAATGAGATTTTTTCTCTTCTTATATTTTCCGTGACATGTCCCGAACTCCAAATTCATTTATCCCCACTACGTTTGTTGCTGGCCCTCAGAAGGGTACCTTGCTTCTACGATATAAATACTTCATTGAAAGTGACTCGAGTAGTTAGAAGAAGAAAAGGAAATGCACCTCAAACATGATTTTGATCTCGTAGAAGTACAAAGTGACTTTGTTAATTTAAGCCATTCAGAAATTTAAAGTAGATATTTTGGGCATTTGATTCCTGTCTTTATGATGGCCTCCACTGCGTTTGGGTGCGTTTGAGGGACACATGAGAGTGAGTTGCAACAGACGGGACAAAAGCTCGTCGATGGCAGGTCGTGCGTCGCTCAGTGGGAGTGCAGTCTCAGTCGCGTAAACCTCACACAATCGCCGCATGCGCTCAATTAAGCATGGCGCGCCCACCGAGGTGCCTCTCAGCGAAAGAGGCACGCGCTCTGCCAAAGGGGTGAGGAGTACACCCTTCGGCTGCAAACGTCGCATTGGTTGTTGGAGCGATGTGGCACATGCCATCGGCTTGGCTTTGAACACGACGACGAGTAGGTCTATACGAAGCCTTGTGTTCCTTCGGGGTTACTCTGAAACACATGAGAATTTTACTCTCGTTCTAATTATAGAAAAGAGATACGAATGAAATGAAACTCATGCGATGATTTCCAATTTATTGAGAAAGATTAGTTTCTAAAATTGACTGAGGTAGGTGATCCCAAAACATTTTCGATCAACCTCTGATTATTTCTATGAAGATTCTCCTATTTCTATTAAGATCTCTCCAGTAGTTTCGTTTCGTGATTACGTAAGGTTCGAATGGTGAAATAGAATGATGTGTATCTTAACATTTTGTACACCGAAGTTTGCGTTTCAGTTGTATTTACTGTAATTTCATTCCATAGATTTAAAATTCATGAAAGTTTTAAAATACAAATATATTATTGAAATGGACTCAAAACCATTTTAGAGGCACTAGGATAATTTAGTTTCTGTAAAACTGTAATAAATGAAGATACCTCAACTATGTATCGTGCACATTTTTCTTTCAATACGAAGCTTACCTCTATTGAAAATTCCTTCATTGGACAACAATCTATAATAATTTCCTTACATTTTCCACAGAAGACTGAAATATCTTTAAACTACTGATGTATGTAACATTTTCAATAACAATAAAACTATTATTAATCCACCTATTTTTCGATTTAACTTTCAGACATAGAGAAACAATTCATATTCAGAACTGACATTTATTTTCATTTTAAACATGCTTGAATAAATGTATGAGACATTATTTGAAGAAGAAAAAATGCGTAAGGATGAGGGTTAAAACATTCGGTAAAGGTAGTGTCATAATGAAAAAATTGTTTCCACTTCATTGCCACTTAAATTACATTTATTTTTACATAGTAAAAGGGTTCCATGAGTTTCAGCAGGGATAGTAATACATTAGGTTTCATTACAATGTAATTAATGCGAACATATAAAAAAAAATTAAAAAGTAGTAAAATTTGTCATGGAAATTACTAAATAGCATATATTGCAAGTTTCCCAGCACGTAGCATGTGTCACGTTGCAAAGCTATTCTTAGAATAATATTATTAGATATTTATTATTAGAATAATAGAATTAGATATTTAAAATTGGAAAATTGAGCAGAAAGTACTTTCGATCACTCACTTTGCGCATTGTCAAAAGGAATGGTGACAAACGCGGACGATGATTCCCGTAAATGATAAATGCATTTTCACATTCATCGATTCATACATCACGCCGAACGCGATCCTCTATCCTCCGCGCTACGCACATTCGCTGTAATAAAAAAAATTTATCGTGCAATAAGATGAGAATGTTGTGTTATACAGCAGTATACCAGTATGTTGGGTCGGGAATCCCTCAATGAAATTCATATGTGATCAGAAAGGGAGGGGGAAGAACACTATTTTTCTCATTAATTTTAATTTTGACGATCAATCGCTTTTTGAATCAATTGAGTTTACACCAGTCTCCCCAACACGATCGTCACAAATTCATTGCAGTGGGGTTGGCTTTGCAAGGCAGAGGCGAAGAGGGAGCGTGGAAGGGAGGACGGGTTGGAGTGAGTGTAAGCGGCAGGCAGAGGTCTTGCTTAGGAGCCTCTGGGTGACTTGCCTGCCGAGAGCGCGCTCTAATGAGGCCCTCAGCACCCGCGTCTAATTAACTTTAGGCGCGCGCTCATTAGAGCGTTGAGCCGCGTTACCGCCGCGCACGGGCTACGCTCTTAGTGCACCTCCTTTCATCACATCTCGGAGACGGAGAGACCAAGATTTCTAATGATATGTCAGTTGGTCTCTATCATGCAATTGAACATATTCAGAGAAGGTAAAAAACATGGTAGGGAGCTATACTGTACTTCTATGAAATGAATACCTTTCACCACATTTAATGCTAAAATGGTACTACATCATAGTGATGAAATTACTAAGCAAATTTAAATTTCGAACTTCAACTGGTTTCATGTTCATACTGCACCGTTAACGCTTACGAAATTATATCAATCATAGTTGACGCACCAAAATCCATTTTCTTTCGAGCTAGGAGGAAATTAATTCATATTTTCCCATATTAAAAACAGTCTCATGTTGATGTCAAAGTATGAAAAGTGTGTCATGCTCTCTGTATTCTTTTGCATACAGCAAGTTCATAGGTTTCACACTGAGTTTCCTTTGTAAATATTGTTTGTGAATTACGTTTCGGTGTCGTGTTTTGAGAGCCACGATAAATATTGAAACTTTCTGAGGATGAAAAGAAAGAAAATACCTCTGGATTTTTGCAGGCCTTACTTCACCAAATGAAATATTCTTACATTATTTTGCATTAAATTTGAGGTATGGTATTATTTGTAAAAATGTAATTAATTTAGCGACAACAAGGATATAATCGCTGGATTTGAATCAGTAATCAAGAAAACAATCGCAAAAAATTACAACCAATATTCCCCTAACCGGATCTCACTTGGAATTGAAGTTACTTAAAGATATTACTAAATGACGGTTATCTTTCCACGCAAATAGTTGATTTGTGATGTTGGCATTCATCTTATCTGTTACTTTTATTCTTAAATAGAGTTTCGTGTTTGTTATTTTGGTAAGAGATGCCAAAACATTATTGATGTCATGTTTTAAATATGTTTCATCAAAAACGTTCTTTAAAATGTCAATAATTTTGCACTGTAAATTGTATTATCCTGACTCGGTCTGTTGATCAGATTAGATGGAATGAAAATAGAAATGGGAGACGCAACCCGTAAAACAGATATGTACTGCAGTCAAGCAGATTGTAAGGACTAACGAGGGAACTTTCAACAAGCGAAGGTCGGAAGTGGTCCAGATGATGATGATGATGATTATTATTATTATTATTATCATCATTATTATTATTATTATTTTCTGTAACGTATTGACCATTAGTATGTTCTGTCAAAATATTAGCGACTATGGCGCACTGCATGACACAAAAAATAATTACGATAAACCTATTACTTTCGCCCGGCGAACAATCGTTTTTGTGAGTTTGTACAACCCTCAACTAGCAGGTTGATGGGTAGCGACAGCCGAATCACGTGGACGGACTTTGATTCGTCCAACTTTTAGGTATCTTCACCATTCACGGAAGAAATACGAATGCAGTATTTCATTCTAGTCGGTTTACTTGACGATTACCAAAATGACTATCATCTGTGCTAAATATCGAACGGAAGAAATAAGGAAAATACGCTGTACTATGTAACGATATCAAAGTGTTTATGAGCCAACAGCCTTGTCAACGTACTACATAAACTTATTTTAATACAATTCTCGCAATTTATTTAGTGTACTAATGTGGAAATACTATTTGAAATATTGTTTAGTTTTTGTTTCTCCATTCACTTCCAGTTCCATGATTTAAAGTAAAGTTTTCTCAACATAAATAATTTCAAGCTGAAGAACATAAACTAAATAATGGAAAATAATAAATACTTCAGGTGTTAAAATATTTGATGATTCATCGTAGAAAATGCTCACGGACTTTACGATAAAGGCATTGTTTTAATCTTACCCTTCTATTTTTATTTTCCAGGAAACACACAAAAATATTATTTACGGAGGAATTGATTACCGCTTCACATCCTTAGAGCAATGATTGGACATTGTATTAATTTTTATTAGATGCCTCAGGATATTACAGTGATCCTGTTCATTTTAAAGGTAAAATCATATAATTGTGTTCAACATTTTTTAAATAATGCATAATTAAAATCCTCTTCGATGACCCATTAAATTGTGAATACGTGAGGGTAAAGTACTTATATTCCTAGTGCCCTAGAATAGCGAACAGATAGTGAGGAAGATAGTTTATATTTCTCTGAAGACTGCGAGACTTATCCAACGACGTTGATCACGAAGAAAGAGAACACGGAATGTCGTTGTCACTAGTCCACGGCATGTCGTTGACACTCTCGAACAAGCGATGGTGGGTGGGAGGTGAAAGGCCAGACGATCGGTGGCGCACGTGGCTGGGCGCGTGCCAGCCGCATGCGCCCAATGGCGGCTACGCGCGTCGTTGCCAAGCAACGGTTGTTTACCCTGAGCCCCACTCTGCCGCGCCACTGTAGGAGACACGGCGCATGCGTCGCAGTCGAGACTCTTGAACGCGCAGACGCGTGGCTCGTGCGCGAGACAGAAATGGAGTTGACAAGTGCTGTTATTAGATCTTGTTATTTCGACGCTCGTAATGACTCGTTGTGGGTAGACGAGAAGAAATCATCTAATGAGAATATTGAATAAATGATTAAATGAATGTAGAACAGTGTATCTTTCAATTTAGCATTTTTTCGATTAAATCATTTTTAATATAAAATAGTTTGCACATGACCGCAGAAATTTCATTATGTTCAACATTTCATAAGCAGAGAATGACATACGAGAACTTGTAGGATAAAATGTATAATACAATCAGCTAATATTAATAAATAAGGGATGTTTTTGCACAATCCAATTGTCATATGTCGAAACTAAGTAACAAATTGATTAATTTGCTGAGAGAGGGTGCCTTGCGATTAATCTTCAGACAGCCTGTTGTATGGTGGATTTGACCTAATACCTTTGACATGCAATCCACTCAGACAGAAATAGTTTTTCTATAGAAATACTAATAATTACTTTACTATCTACAGTTTACATTGTAACGTACACGTCAAAATTCATTTTAACGAGAGTTAACTTATTTCTACTCCGAAACGAAAGAGTAATTCATTACATTTTGATCATTAGTTTGCAGGGAGAATAGCATGAGTGCTGTTAATGAATCTATTAGGAACTTCCACCTATTAACAGTATTTTATGTTAGAAGAAATGTTGACTGATGGGATATATACAGCGTTCCCATCATCTTCAATACTCCCTTTCCCTTCGTATTTCAGGAACATAAGAATTCACGTCTGTGCAGGATATAGAAACCAGGTATAATGTTACAATACAAAGCTATCATGGAATTTCAATAAGTTCAGAGACATGTTTCTGAAAACTTATTGAAAATTTTCATCCACATTTTCCGAATAGGTCAAATTGCGATAGGTGTTCTTGCGACTATCTTACCTATTTTCACCTTGACTATCAGTCACTCGCATGTAGCCCGGCTAGCTCAGTCGGTAGAGCATGAGACTCTTAATCTCAGGGTCGTGGGTTCGAGCCCCACGTTGGGCGGTAATTTTTCTGCTACAAAAATTTCAAAGAGAGTGCATTAGTTTATAGTTTACTCAGTTTTCTTTCTATAAACACATGAATAAAATCAGCGTGTTATAAACGGACGTTCTTCTTGATAAGAAAATTATTTGATCTTTTACCATTTCTATCCCGATTAGCCTTCTTTTATTTGTTTCATTATTTTTGACTGTTTCTGAGAGTAGTTTTTTAGGAACTAAATGATTTTTAATGTTTAACATTAATTTAGGAACTAAATTAGTATGTAAAATGTACGGAGTTAATTCAATTGGGTTGGTTGACACAGAAAGAAGATGAATTGCAAAATATCAATTGATTGTCGAAAGACGACAAATTGCCTTTCGGCTTTAAGACGCGATGGAGTTGACGCCGAGGAAGGGTATCATTCAGAGGAAAAGATCCTGCGAGAGATGGGGTCCTGTTAATTGTCATGCCCCGTTTCCTTGCAGGCACGTTACGCAGAGGAACCGACTTACAATCCTATAGTTTCTTGTTGTCAGAGAGAACTTTTCCGGCACCAAATTTCCTTTCTGCTATTTAATACTTTCCCAACAACTACCATACAAATAGTCTTCCTTTATTCTTCGTCCCTGAAGAATTATTTCCCTGAAATAGTCTTCCTTTATTCTTCGTCCCAGAGTTACTGAATTAAATGTATTAAATGTAATATTACTAAAAGAAGATTTTTCTATTTCTCAAAAGCTAAAATTCACACTTTAAGAGAAAGAAGAAGCTCCAAGTTTTATTTCACATAAGAACTTTTTATTTGTACTAACTTTTCTTTTGGGAATGTGTTATATACACTCACGAATGATCAATGTATTAATATTATTTAACACGTTTAAAATAATATATATTCTACATAAATAATAAGTACAAGAGTAGTTCTTATTGGAGATTACAAATAGATTTATGAATTACGGTTGATTAATTTTATGACTTAATTATAGACTTTTTACAGATGAAAGAAAGTAGAAAATAGACACAAAAAAGTAGTTCGTTATGACAAATATTTATCTTAATAAAATTATAGCTCCTATTGCATTCGTCGTAATCTCTATATATAAAAAATATGTGAAGGAAGCAAGGAAAAAGTTTCTCCTTATCTCTCATGTTCTTTACTGCACTCAAGATAAATAAAAAACAGTGATTTTTTTCTCCCCTTAAACTCTTCTATCATGAATAGAATTTCCCCGAAACAAAAAGATAAATGAACGTAACATACTCCACTGATGGATACGTCTTTATCTTCTATTATGCTTTCTCGCTTACTCCTTCTCCGCGTATTCTCATCGATCTGCATCAGATAGCGTTACAGGCTGCTCTCCGTTCATCTCCAAGCAAATTCAAGAGCAACCTTCTATTAGATCTTCTGTGGCTCTGCTACATCTTTCCTTCAATAAAGGTACAGAAAACTTTTCTTCTTGCATAATAACGTCTTAAAACAGATCAAAATTTACTCCATGCGTTCTGTAGATATCCCCCACAAAGATATGCATTGAATGAACTTATGCATCGCAATTCCTCACATTTTCAGTGTTTTTGATAAGTTAAGTATTACAAGAGGATTCGGTTCAGATAAAGTTCTTACTTCTTACTCGCGCACTTTTGTTTGCAAGATAACACACATGATTCACCACTAAAGCTAATTTCCAGAAGAAAAGTGAAGTAGTCTTAATATTCTCCTTTCTCTTCATCTTTTCGATGAACTATCTAAAAATAAAAACAACATAAAAGAAACGGAATTGGTTCATTCCGGTGTATGAACAAAGTTCTCATGATACAAGAAATTTTTAAGTAAATTGAGAAAATTGTCCTCACCGACAAATCAATCCACCACAACCGTCCAGATATAATGTTCAATGACTAAAAGAGTAAGACATTCAACGTAGACATTTCAGTGCCAAACACAAATACCTTAGAAGACAATAGCTAAAAAAAATTCAAAGCACACCTCTCTCTCACACACACACACATACACAGGAAGTTCAAAGAATTTGGAAGATGAAATAAGTCCAAATAGTCCCAATAGTAATTCCTGCAACAGGAGTCATTCCAAACTTATACATTACAGTTTAAAAACATTAAATTTACCCAAGTACATTTACATAAGTATTCAGTAAGCCATCATTATTTTGCAACATCCCAAATAGTCAGAAAGTTTTGTATCTTTAGAAAATGACCACTTGGCTCGTGCTATTGTATTAATCAGCATTTGGTGAGAAACAACTACAAATAATAATAAACGTTAAGTAAATATAATGAAGTTCTTCCTTCTATTTCGTTTTCTTCTATATCGACACCTCATCAAACTTGAAGAAACTCCTCCCAATGGATATGAATTCTCGCGTCGCTCTTTGTCATTCTACAAACGAGGAAAGATAGTTGAGGAGAGACGCGTTGATAAAAGTAATGTATCAAATGGCCGCCCCTTGGATGACGTTAGCGATGGCTTAAGTCACTGAAGGAAAGCGTATCGTGGGTGAAAAGCGTCGCGGGATCAGTGAATCGGCCTCCACACAGACGATTAGGAGAAGTGACAGATGGTGCAGGGAAAGGGCGCAGCCAGTAGATCAGGGCATTCCCAGTGGGGCGGGATCAGGGCATCCCGCTGGACAGGCACGACGATCCAAAAGCTGAAATGGCACTCGAGTTCTGCTCTGGAATGAAGATCTGTGCTACGGAAGCTACAGCAGTGGAGATCGCGAAGAAATCACTATGATATTTTCATCTTCTCAAAAACGATTAAATCAATTTACGGAGCAGATGATAGCTGGGATATTCTTGTTCGATTCTCTCTGTCTGTCAAAATTCCTCCCCCAACATTCAAACGAACCTCTAAACATTGAATGCGAATTTAACAATTATCACCAGAATAAATTAATATAAGTTTTAATTTTTTAAAATAATAAATGATAATGCTTTAAAGACCGTAATAACACATGACTACTTACTAGCGAAAAATTTGAATAATGTTCACTGTTTCCGCGGAGTTGAGATCATAAGTATATTACTCTTCCGATAATTCTTCTTCATTCATTTTCCGCACTGAGGGCATGTTTCCAAACTGGAGGACCTATATTTACGCATCACATTCACACAGAGTGCGACGAGTATACCTGTCACCTCTACGACAAAAACTACGACTTTCACATATTCAAAAAACATGCCGGAGGATGATAACGAAAACTCATTAACAACCATGACCATCAAGCAGGATGATAATTAAAAATTCATTCATTGATAGTAAAAAACTGAATTGTTTGGAGGAGGGACAAACATATTTCGTTCTTAGTATACTTCAATCCTAGAAGTTTCATCTCTGTTTCGTAATGTGTGTGGACTTATCCTGGTTTTATCTCTCTGTGTGTGTATCTGTTTCATTGTCTTAGCCATCGCTTCCTACCTTTCCGTACGCATACGTCACCTCAATTTTACAGCCGCCAGTTGCGGCGTTGCTCTTGGGTGGTGCTGCTTCACTTTAATTTACACTCCGTTTAAGAGGATTTGCAAACTCGCAAACCTAGTCAATAATTCACTGGCACCGTCGACGGCATTGGGAGACGGCAGTGGCGCTTGAGGCAACACAGTTGATGGAAGTTGCTGCGCTATAATGATCGACAATGGCAGTTGAGATGACCATAATGGTGTTGGCCAATACTGTGTCGGAATCACTGGCGTTTCTAGTGGTGGAGAATACGTTAATTCTGATATAGCGTCCCAAGCAAAGTCAAATCAAAATGTTAGGGAAATAGAAAAAAGACTTCTTGATCCAGAGAAAGATGAAAATCTAGAGCAAAACGACAATATAAAATACATATGGTTGTAGTTTCCTTAGCTGGGGTAAAGTTCTTAAATGTTTTTTCACATTCTCTGAGTATTTTTTTAATGATACTTGTGATAGAATACAAATTGTAACAAATTCTGTAAGAGCGCACGCAAGAACTGTTTTATCCAGAATAGTTCACGCTATTGAATAGACAATTGTGGGAAATGATAATAAGGTAGTTTTAAACATTTTAGCTATCGAATACATTGAGTTGAGATTCATTGGAATTAAGAAAAGCATTTGTATTGTAATCCAGCACTTGGCCGAGTTCATATAGATCCGACAACATTATTATCTCTTATTTTATCGATGATTTATTGACAAATGATAATATTGATTTATTATTTGTTTATTAGACTTGTTTCAATGTTTATTAATGGACGCAAAATATCGTTTAATGATAACGTTGAAATGTGTGGGAGAAACACTATCAATTTTCCGTTAAGAACATGTGGGATTAATTATGAAAATAAAATATATTTCTTGTACATTCTTTGGAAATAACTAATGACAACTACAAAGAAAATAATAGAATTAGATTGACACTCAGTTTCATAAATTTTTTCTGAGATTGATATTATTTTTGTATCATCACTAAGGAGATCAATTTTTCCCTCCTACATCATCATTAAAATTAGTTGCCCGCCTGTTTGTAGGAAGAAATTACATAAAAAATTTCATCCTGTTTTATTTGCCAAAGTGTAGTTTTTATTCCAATTTTGGTATATCTATATTAATTATATAAAAATATTACTTTGATAATAAAAGTAATAATAATAATAATAAAAGTGCCTTTATTTTGGCGAGACTCAGACGTTAAGGTCTACTCTTTCGTCTAAACATTTTAAAACATTTACATTTTAAGTACAAGATGAAAATTGGGAGGATCGTATTTACATTTAAAACTGGGAAGCAATACTAGGGACCATCCCGGTAAAACCTTAAGCGATTGAGTAAACCCAGCAAAACCCCAATCAGGATGGTGGCATAGTGCCGAATATGGGTTAAAACTCGTTGATACTCGTTCAGCTTCCTGTTTCGCATCAAGTTTAGAGTTCAACTCGTTATATTTTGCAAGTATTAAACTTACTTTCTAGTCGTTTTGAATCAATACTTAGGTTCAAACTGATTCTTAGACATCCCCGTATATTATTACTTGTACTCAAAATATAATGAATTTTCTGACTGAAATGAAACATTGAAAAAACAATAATTATTACACTTCGACAAAATAATGCGTCATAATACAATATATTTCAGATTTAAAAACTGTATTCCGCCACATTTTCACATGGGTGTGTTAACACCGTTGTGCTTCTACTTCAATGCATTATTTCGAAATACGAAAAATGTCGCACACAAAAGGTAAAATGAAGACTGTAAACCATCTCGCTTTAAAGTATTTTCTTCGGAAAGTCAGGCTCCAATAGGAAGATTAACCCCTTTTAGGTCCATTAAGCGCCACTTCATCAGAAATAGTCGTTTTGTACCTTTAATTACATTCACCTTTCATACCTTCAACTAATCCAACCCAAAATTTGATCAGCTTAGTCTCTTTGGGTTTGGAGAGCTTAAACTCAATAAACAAAGGAACGATCGATAGTCTTAAAGGATTTTTTTGTTTCGCATAAAGGTAATTACATGTAAGCTCTTAGTTAATTCTAATGAATGTTTGAAAAAGTTTTATTAGTTTTCACGAATTGTTTTTATCAAGAAATATTCGGCGACATTTTAGTATTCCTCGTAACAATAAAAAACAGTATTAAGTACATAAGAAATGTCTGGCAAATACAAAATACTGATTAAATAAATTAAAGAAAGTTGTTTTAATATTACTCCATTTTTTTAGATATAGTGGATATTTCCTTTATACTAGATACGAGTTACAAGAAAGTAATATTTTTCAGTCTATAATATTATTCGTACTTTATCTTAAGAAATTAGAACTACGGGAACGCTCTCAGAAGTTTCTCTTTTTTTTCGGTTTCTCCAATTCGCATATGAACAAAAATATTTTTTAACATATTTTGAAGAACTATGGAGATAAAGCTATTAGTGTTTCATTACGTCAATTTTTAATTCGTTTGGGAAGATTAGGGTCCATGTACAAAATCTCATTGAAAATGTTGCACACATCTACGATGATGGGGAATTTGGTAAGAAAACGTATATCGATTGCGAAACTTTCCTAATTTATTGAAACTGGTGGGTTTATTGTTACTGGGCATGTTAACGTTTGCTATCTGAACTTGCAGTCATGATAAAGTTTGTGTTTTTTTATGTTAAGTAGTGAGACATGTTTGGATCGAAACGAAGTAAAACATTTCCCTTTGCTGAATAAGTAAGGGTTTTAATATCTTTAAATCTTATTGTGTGTGTTAATTGTGAAGTTACGTTAGTCCAGCTCATTGATAAATGGAGCAAAATAAACTTATTTTCCAAAATATTTGTATTCTTGATATTTTTGCATTTTTTAATATCACAATGAGCTTGATTCGACATTTCGTAAATTGTTAATTAAAATACTGAGAATATATTCTCAAAAATTCACCTTTAAAAATCAAAATACTTGAAATGCAATATTTCTCTCTCGCTAAAAAGCCACCACGTGGTCTAAACGCACTCACCTGCACGCGTGCCTCTGTGAGGTTGATCTTCATGGCGAGGTCTTCGCGAGTGAAGACGTCTGGATAATGCGTCTGCGCAAAAGCACTCTCCAGCTCCTCCAGCTGGAAACAAACGCATGCGCACAAGCGAATAGAGTCAAGGGAGAGGCGATTCAATAAAGACGCAACGAAATATCCTCATTGTTCAAAAGTTGTCAAAATATGAAAACGTGACGTTTCCAGAATCGTTTCAACTGGATAAATAATATTTAAACAGTCGTTATTTTATTTATGATTTATTTATTTCTTGACTTTTAGCGAGATTCAAGTCATGAGACCAACTCTTCCACCTAACCGTAACTTGGGTGAGGGAAGTAGGAAGGAGAGATGTGGGTTTACCGTTATGTTATCTTACTACTTATGTTATCGAACCGACATTTGCCTGAAGTTGACCAGTGACACCCAAACTAAAAACATCACCTTTGTTCGGCCGAGGAGGGTTTGAACCCAAATACTACCGCTTAGCGATAATGGAGAAGACGACACATTTTTTAAAGCAGCGCAGTTTGTTGTTCCATTTTGAATGCTGTATTTATCAAATTAAAAAATAAAACTTGAGCAGACGACTGAATTCCAAAGACCTGCTTGCTAAGTGAGAAGAGCAACAATACTTAATACAACACTTATTCAAGTTTATGTCTTCAGTGTATAGATATTTTCCACTGTCTGACTGAATAGTAAATACGACCCTCCCAATTTTCATCTTGTATTTAAAATGTAAAAGTTTTAAAATGGTTAGATGGAAGAGCAGACCTTAAGGTCTGAGTCTCGCCAAAATAAAGGCACTTTTATTATTATTATTATAGTGTGTTTATTGATTATATATCCCACTTCAAATGTATCCTAACCGTAGTGTAGGTAATCGAACAATTTTTTTATTGGCCTGATATTCCCCAGTTCGTGGTAACGACGTGGAATGTAAATTAAGTAATTACTTGTAATGAGATCTCCATGTTCAAATGTTTCAGTTTAGTAGTTTCCATCACAGTCAAATTACCGGAAGAAAAGAAAATAATTACAATAAATTAAATGCAGTATTAAAAATAATTCTACAAAAAATTAATTTCTTCCACAATTCCGATGTTCACTAATAAATAAATAAATTAGTTATTTAATTCACTAATTAAATAAAATAATAAGACCTTTTTAGGTATTATAATTAAAACAAACAACGCTTCGTCAACAGGTTTATGAACTACTTAATATTGTCAATACATTTTTACATGGATAAATAGCCTAATCCGACGAATAAATGTTTACCAAATGTTGACATGTTTTTGGATCTAATGCCAAATGCACTGACATTGTTGAAAAACACATGACAAATTCACAAACGCGTTGCCTATCGTTGTGTGTTCAAGATTACCCTAAGAAACATTCAAAATGTACATAAAAAGGTTGTATTACTTAACTTAATAACACTACAATATTTTTCATGAAGTTTATTCTAAACATTTAATTAGATAGTATTTATTATTGGGATAAAAATAATACCTCAGTTATGTGGACTCTAGATGCCCAATTGTGAATACGGCATTTAAAAAATTTTAATTGAAAATCTCACAATTATATATGGGAAAAAGTATAAATTGTCATGTGATTCATACCAAATAAATATTAGCTCTCGATTTTTGAACAATTTATATCAGTATTAATTTATGCTGCAATATGAAAGTATGCAAATAAAATTTAATTTTCGAAGAACAACAACATAAACTGACAACAACTGATCTCGACAAACTCTTAGTACAATTCAAAAAATGTTTCCTTTTCGGAGTTTATTGTGCTGTTGTTGACTCATTCTTTCTGAATTGATCCGCAGATATCATATATTTACTATACGACGAAATCGTATTCATAATGTTCTGCACATATGATGAAGGTAAAGACATCAAGTAATAGAGTAAAAGGATTTCAAGTTCACGATATCTCAGGAAACACAAAAGCCCTTGATGTAACGAAATATGACATCCAATGGGCAATCGCAGGAAGAAGGAAAAAAACAACGACTAATATCAAAGAAAATCCCTAAACAGAAGACAAAAGAAGAAGGACCTAAGTGGCTTTTCAACCTGCAAAAACAGTAAAGCGAGGAGGGAAGAGAATTGTGAAAACGCGGGCTCCAGGAGCTGAAAGGGCGAATGGAGAGATGCCACGAAGAAAGGGGAGAGTCAAGCAAAAGGGCACAGGAAAGGGGATATATAAATAAAATAGGAGCAAAAAATCGGATGAGATCACAGACAACTGGGAATCTGCGCTGAAAAGGGAGTTTCGAAATTTAATGAAGTTGGAGAGGGTGAAATGTATCGGTGTACTGGCTCAAACATGGAAAGAAAATACGAAAAGACAGATATGTCAAGGGAGGTCTTACAATATTTTGTAGACTTAAAGGAAATCTGTCTGAGAACGGTTTGAAGCGGAAAAGTGTCCAATATTGTGGGAGTATATGTCCTCTGCGGCTGTTGTATTTTTCTAAAGTAAGTCGTTAATTATGAACGTTAAATTTCTGGAAGATTTTGTGCTCACTTTCTCTAGAGGCAGCCGACATATATAGTTTTTAATTCCCCTTTTTATGAGTAAAAACACCAAAAAAGGTGTATAGTGAAAAATTTAGAAAAATTATTATTTCATTAGATGATGATTTTAATTTCTAATGTTTCATAGATAATAGAAAGCTATTTTTCACGTGGTGCTCTTATGGCTGGAAAAGAGCTATTCCTAGGTGAAAATATCGCAAATGAATGTAATATAGATGTCGTTCTAGAAACTACAAATTTCGGTCAAAAGACGTAGAAAATATATGGAACGGCTTGCGCCAAGGAATAGATATTTGTATCATAGAAAATAACAATTTTCACTTTTTTCTATGTTCATTTTGAGTAGTCCTTAATAATGAAAACGAATTAAACAAACAAAAGGACATGATTTAGGTCGTCTTGAGTATACCTCGGATTTTATAGGACACTTTGAGCAACTCACTTAACGGATTGTGCGAAAACGGATTAACGGACGAAGAGTAAGTTTGATCGCTTTCTTTCAACACATTACATCGACAAGAAATCTTTAGCCATTTCCATCCAATTTATGCATTAGTGAGGTTTTTAGTTATCTTGAAAATAGATCCAACACTTTCATTCCGAAGTTACTAGTGAAGTAAAAATTAATTTCACCTACCATTTTGATGTTCAATGAATTAATAAATACGACCATTTTTGGTTGATTTAAATTGATCTTTAATTTTAAAAATTAGGGGTAATAGACTTGTGACTTCATTAGGTGTTTTCAATAATGTCCATACATTAAATTAAATCTACCAAAAATTAATTTTTATTAATTCAGTTATTGTGAAGTTGGACTTACTCAGTTTATCTCGATTAGTTTGTTAACCCAAACACATTTCTACAAAAATATTCGTAGTTTCCGTACGTTAAGGTTATTTTGGTTTCAACATTGGCTTTATTACTAAAATTTTCATTTCATTTTCATGTGTATATGTGGAACAAAATGAAAAATCCAATGACGTTAACTGTTTTTTTCTACGATTTTTTGTGATTTTCACTGCTGTTAGAATTCAGAGGTCTATAATAAGTAATCCCACAATATTCCAAAGAGAGATGATCATTTTTATGATCATAATACCTTCATTACAGAAAAAATGCAAAAAGTTTAGTAAAAATGTTAATGTAAAATTAAATCATGCTCAGATAATAAAACGACCAAGGACTTTACCTCTAATGTGAGCTATTAGTGTCAACAAAAACCCGTATCTGACCTTACCTGCTGTAGAGTGAACGTAGTACGGTTGCGACGCTGTTTCCGCCGAACGAAAGTATCATCATGTATGGCAGGGTGATACGAGTAACTGGTATCTGAAACATCACATTTACATCCTTATTAGTTAAGAAGCTCATGGAATTTTTTTAACTTCATAACTAAGCCGTTGTCTATTTCTGCCCAAAAATTATCTATCGTGGGATTTTTATGCACATGTCCCCACTCACTAATATTTGTGATTCTTTTTATAATACATACTAACATATAAAAGATTTATTTTTGCATGAGGTAAACGTGAAGTCTTCAGAAAATAATACGTATGGTTATGGGAACTACTGAAGAACATATTTTGATCTTGTTTCTGAATTAATTCTTTTAAAGATTCTTTTAAATTACTTTATATAAATAGGACTAAATTAGGCTTTGATTTACATGTTGCCAACTGTTCACTTTCCTGATTTTTATGTAGTGCAACTGAGTCCGAATTGCGATTTATTTGTACGAAGTTTCATTTCAGTAACTTATTTATGTTGTTTCAATTCAATAAAGATCTTTAACTAATGTAGATACATTAATGTTTTAGTAATCTGTCTATAGTGGATAGTTATACGGTAGACCCTGCGTAGAATTGGTCTCCGCAGAAGTCTCTGTTTTGTGTTTCGTTTATTAGGCACTAAAACTTGATTGATTCACAACAGTTCTTTTTTCTGGGAGACAAATTTTTCCATAATAGTTGGAATAGATTATTATTAACATTATTGTTGTATGAAATAACACATCAGTTTGAAATTTGTGAGTTTCTACTATAGATTGTGTTTACATCTTTTGCGATGCAAGTACTTCGAACACTACTTGTAAGTTACATATATCTTCGGAATAATTTACACTGTCTTACTGATATATTACTCAAGCACACACGTACAAAATGGTCTGCTCCAAGAACTAGACCTATGTATCCTTATGTATTTAGACGCACTGAATCTGAATCTGACCCAAACTGTTTTCATCACTTGTTTTTTAATCGTGAAAATCCGCCCTCTAATCTTTGAAACAACCAATTTTGAATGTGTGCCCCTAAGTTATTGTTTGTTTCTTAATGTATACTAATATGAATACACGTGTATGTAAGTTAATTTAAATATGAAAACAAAAACTAACGTACCCTAAAATGCATGAGAGCGTAAAGATTAATATTATACGAGTCAAAAATCAATGATTTATGAATGTCGACGTAATAACTTACGTATCTTTAAATAAATAAATAAATTTACCATAATAAACCGTTACAACTGCGTATAACCACGTGAAGGACAACAAATTAATTTATCCCAATCTATGGGTTCTTTGGTACAGTATATGACAATAATTGCAGAATAGAATGTGATGATACAATTAACATCTTGCTTGTGACACATATTTTACGTTAGTTCAGACCAGGTTATTATTAGCTGGTATGAGTTACGGGATATGTTATTGCATAAACACCAAGACTAAAAAATAACATATCGGGCATCAAATAATTAAAAGTTGCGGTGCAGCCATTACACACAAGATGTAAGATTGTGCCATAGATTTTGTGTATGGAAAATGGTAGGGCAACAAACCCTCCATCAAAAAAATTATAAAGGGATAAAATATTTCCTTCCAAAAAAGGATTAGGTTCTGGATCTAAGAACATTTTACAGTATATGTTTTAAGATTTGTAAATCAATATTTTCGACAAGCATTATTTATATAATTATTATACAACTAATTATTAATTATGTGGTTATATAAAATTATTATGCTTATTAAGAACATTAAATGCATGTATGTATGACTGTGAAGACTTGTTCACTTACTCAGTATATTTTATGAGTTACAGAATATCTTAATGCTTTTAGAGCAAAATATCTTTAAAAGAGTATGTATGCAAAAACTTTGGTATGAAATGAAGAAATGAGTTCACAAAAATAATATCCAAATTAATTTGAAAAAATCGGTGGTTCATTGTCATTTTATATTTTCTGGGTTAAAAGAAATTAGTAATTTTTATTAGAATAGAAATATTTCAATAGAAATGCGTTTTCATTCCTCAATCATTTTTAGTCCCTGATGTTTCTTTCAATTTATTTTGTCGGGAAGTATCCATAAGCAATGAAAGGTCGATAGAAATGTCATCCTGAATGACAGGCATATGAAAGAATAACTTGCTTTAACTGGAGTAGACAATATATATGAAGAATAACAAGACGAACTTGAATAAAAAATAACTACAATTCCAAACAGACTATCGTATTCTTTGCTTCCCATTCATCCAAAACCGCGTAATTATAAGTCATGAATTTTTCCTTAATTGTATAGAAGCAATCCCGATATCAGAGCTCTAAATATTCATACCTGTTTACCGGCAAGCCTCATCACTGGGCGCGGTTTCCATAATACCTGTTAAAAGACTAACCGAGCTTTTAAAAACACACTGGCCCCTCTCCCCGCTGCATCCCTTTTGTTGGGGACGGGGGAAGGGAGAGCAAAATCCCCTCCGCCGTGCGACTGAGTTCGCGGGTTGTAGCCGCAAAACCTGAACATTAATTTCCTTGCTATAAAAAATTAAGCGGGGATTAAAAACAGTGGTGTGGAGTGCTGTGGTCGGAGGTGGCGGGGCGTCCGGCTGCGGGCGGAGGAGGGGAGAGACTGCGCCGGTAATTAAAATGTGTTAGCCGCAATTATGCTGGGAAGAGTGGAGTGGGGTTTGAGAAAGGATTTCTTCGAGGCAGGCGGAGAATTCTGTAAATGAGTACAGAGCCGAGCTGTTATCTTATTTAAGCATTTTAAGCTGGAAGGTTTCCTTCTTAGTTTCTTTGAGAATTCTCGCGTAACACTTTACATTTTTCTCGTCATTTTTATGGGTACATTATCGCTGTAACGAATTTTTCCTTCACGTTAATAACACTTTTATTGCTAGCTAATTCATAGATGCAAATTGTAAGGGTACAAATCATAGATTATATATTCGATTCTGGCGTGCGTTTCGTACTTCAAAATTCTATCGTTGCAAAACCTCAATCCATCACATTTACATCATATTCAATTTTTACAAGATTTCTCCAACATGCCGAGGAAATCAAGTCATCCATCATCAACCAATGTTACGAGGAAGGAGAAAAAATCAAGACGCTAATAAATCCAGAATATTAATATTTCATTTGATAATATGTTGTCTCCACAGATCAATACATTTGTTTCTACAGAAAATACATTTATTTAAGATTGTAAGCATCAATTTAAAATTATTGTTAGGATTTAATAACAATATCTACAATAAAAAAGTAAAGAAACTTTTGAAATAGATGTAAAATAGTACACAATTTAAAAAAATATTCTAATACATAATCCAGAAGTCTTTATCCATGTAGATGAATTATAGAAACCTAATAAAAAAATGTAATATCAGAAATTGATTTTTGCCCTTTCTGGATATACTTGTAGTCATTATAAAATAGAATGCAACTGAAAAAATATTTTTTGGTGACTATAACTTGCATTCTATTTTAAATTAAAACCGAACACACCACCATTACCCGATTCGAGTAGTCACCAACCAGCTTGCGGCCCAGCAATGATTTCTAAGAAAGAATGAAAAAAATAATATTTAACACCTAATTGGTAACGTTTGGACATGTTGAAAAGTAATAAGATGTAATTAATGATAATTGTTTGATTATATATTACATTTAAAGAAGATAAAGATACGCTGGGTCGAAACTTGTAAAGAACCCTTCTTTCAAAAAAAAATAGGAAACCACTGAGCTGCATCATCTAACTATGCTGGTCGTTCGTAAAATAAAACACCAAACTCACTTCCACGTTTCACAGACCGGAAATTATTTTCTTGTTTTATTAAAAAAATATTTAGTTACAACAAAACATTTTTCGAGAATTATGTACAGTAGATATCCTTTATCTCTTGTTTCTTATTCCCTCACGAAGATAAAAAAATTTGCTTGTTCTTCCACATGCTGCACGTGGACATTTCTCGTGATCTTCTTCCTCATTGCTCCGTCAGCTCCCCAATGCCTGCGCATGCGTACATCGAGCCTCCCTCTCGCTAGCAGAAGACGAAAATTGAAATTTACGCCACTGGAGTGTGCAGCAGGAGGGAGTTCCGAGGATGGGATCATCGTGGGGAAAAGGAAAGGGATTGGCTCAGGAGGAAGCGAGTTCAATATTGGTGGACGCAGGTGTCAGCGGTCATGGCAGCTACACTACTGGAAAATGAGAAAAGAACACCATGAATTCGTGAACCCACAAGAAGGAACTTTTATTGACACATTCTCGTGGACGTATACAACAAACTATCACACCGACACAGTCATACGCATATGAGTATAGTTGACAGGGCGTGCGAAATGTCACAGCTAGTACCCTGTAAACCCTCCTTTTGCAGCCATGCAGGCTGCAATTTTCCCATGGAGACGATCGTAGAGGTGACGAATGTAGTCTTACGGAATGACCTGCAATGCAATTTGTACCTGATGCCTCATTTGTACAGATTTCCTGCCGGTCTTGCGGAGCGCGCAATATGACGTTTCATCCAGTCACAAGTGTGCTCAATGGGGGACAGATCTGGGGATCGTGCTGGCCAGGGTAGTTGACGTACACCTTGGAGTGCAAGTTGGGTGGCATGGGCTGCAAGTGGACGTGCATTGTCCTACTGGAAAAGGACATCGTATTGTTGGTGCACGAACGGTAGCACGACTGGTTCAATGATATTTTGGATGTACTGTGCACTGTTCAATGTTCACTCTACGATCACCAAAGGAGAACGGCCATTATAAGATATGGATCCCCAATCAATGATGCCAGGTGTTGGTTCTGTGTCTCTGTCTTATACACTCCAGACGTTGGCAGTCACCTGCACGACGCCACACACGCATACGACCGTCATTGGCACCAAGGCAGAAGCGACTCTCATAACTGAAGATAGCAAGTCGCAATTTGTTCTTCCATAAACGCCTATAGCGACACCACTGGAGGCGAGCTGCACAATATTGGGACGTGAGCGGAAGACGCCCTAACGGCACGCATGATCGTAGCCCTGCTTCACGGAGACGGTTGCGAATGGTTCTCGCTGACACCCCCGGAGCAGCAGTGCCCCTAATTTGTAGTGAAGTCGCGGTGCGGTCCGATACGGCACTTCGTAACATGCGACGGTCTTGGCGTGCATCTGTGCGTCGTAGTTGTCCGGCACGTGCATCATCTGCTGACCACCGGCGACAACATCGATGCACTGTGGAGACCTCTCGCCCCACGTGTTGCGCAATTCTGCGGTATGACCACCCAGCCTACTGAAGATCCATTATACGCCCTCGCTCAAACTCCGTCAATTGCACTAACGGTGCACGTTTACGCTGTCGTGGCATGCTAGTAATGTTGCAGACACAGACGGAGGTTCGTTTGGCAAGGCAAACTGGTTGCTACAGGCTCTGAAGGTTAACAACTGCTGCGAAACTTGCAACATTCCACGGCTAATAACGCGATTCCTGCTTTGTCCCCAGCGCTGTGCTTTTGATCATCGCATTAAGTGCTCTCTCGTAGAGTTCTGTGCAACTTTGGCATTTCTCAGTTATTTTCTTCAGGGTGTTCTTTTTTCATTTTCCAGGAGTGTATGTTGATGTCCCAGTTCAATTGAACTGGGTTCGATATGTCGAATATCGTCTGAAATAAATATTGTGGAATGGGAACATGTGAACAGTTAACTCCGTGCAGTGAAGTTTTTGTATCAACATTAAAGACATTAAGATACATTCACATGACTACTCATTACTCCGCTCATGGTGGTCACCAAGCAATGTACTGTGCACTTGGATCTGATAGACGGATGTATTTAATTGAAAACTTTTAAAAGCACGGTTCATAACAAAATAAAAATGTATAAACTTGTTTGCGAATCTTTCTCAAAAAGCTTTTATGATTACATAATTTGATATTCTCATTATAAAATCGGATGTTTATTAAAAAATTTTAGACAATTGTTTTCCAGTATCCTGGAGTGAACTTGTGACAGTGTCTCATTTGAAATCGCACATATAACTATTTTACTGGCCCCAATGTTTTACTAGAAAGAAACAAATGTCAAGAAATTCACGCGTTCGAAAAAGAATTTTAGTTAGCTTAGAATATATACTAACAAAAGTGAAATCTATAGAATATCTGTAGCATGGAAATCAGATAAAGTAATTGAAGTTATTTCAAATTCCAATGTACTCTTTTTAACAGTTATTACAAATAAAGAGCAAAGTATTGATGAATTAGAAGCGCAGAAAAACAATAAAAATTAGCTGCTAATTTGTAGATATGAATTTTTACTCGCGTGACTGTTGACTACGAAGCTTGCCAATGAGTCCCCCAGAGGTCAATTGCAATACGTGACGCCGACAATCCATTGGACGTATAAACTAAGGGACCGAATCGTAGAAGTAAAACTATATAAAGTTCTTAAAGAACATTACTTTTATGTTCATAACCTAAAACCGAGAATTCAGAGGTCTTAAATTATTGTTTATTAAGCTTTCTGTGTAAATTATATTTTCTTTCTTGCTGGATTTTAAAAAATAATTCGTAATAACTTACATCAGAAAAGTAGAGCAATATCGAAACTAAAACGTTTAGTATATGATAAAAGAATCCCAGGCAAAATGAGCTAGTACGTAATAAAGTGCATTAAATTGTGATTAACAATTGTCATTGAAATAGCCAACTTTCTTAATAAAGCATTTAACTGCATAATTTGTTTTCTTAAGGAAAAACTATAGTCAATTTGCAAAAAGACAAATTAAAAATTAAGGATGAATTTTGGGGGTGGTTCTTTTCACAGTTATTGAATTCAGTACGACACGGCGGAGAGTTTGTACACTGCAGCTGGCACGCTGTGGTGCGTGGAACGCAAGTATGAGGCGGCAGGTGGGGTCCCGGCGGTGAAGCCTAACACAGTTACGAAGCCCCCTCACAGTGTCTGCACCTGCTTCCCATGGCGTTTGCCCACCCTTGCAATTCACCGTATTATGCCGCTTAATTATTTAATAAATGATCTCCCGAAAAACGAGCCGCAATTGGCTTAGCGAACAACGGTCTTCGTCACGTGACCAATTGGGAAAGGGAAGTAAGCAAGTAGAGATGGTCGTGGGATGGATAAAGGATGTAAGAATGTGGCGACACACGATGTATGATGAATAGTTAATCGCGTAAAATCTATTAGAACATTTTTGAGTGAGTAATGCTTAATTTCTCACATCTAGGTGAGATTCATGACTTATTTCTAAGTAGACACGTTTCCCATAGTATATCCGACTTTTTTTGTAATTAATTTGCCTTTCTTGAAGCAATTCATGTAGGTTATAAATTGATAAAATTTTAATGCGATTGAAAATATCTAACACATTTGTAAAATGAAAATAATTACAAATTACAAAAATTAATATGAAAGTATCTCCACATAATAGCGCCGATCATTCCAAGAAATCTATTATGAATTCTCTGATGTTTTTTTTAATTTAACACTTCAATTTTAATTTTTTTAAATACATTCATATAATTTTATTTCTACACGCTCACTTCGTTACTTCATTCGACAAAGGTTTTGAACAAATTCTTTACTATAAAATAGATACGATTCTTGTCTTGAGACAATTTCAAAGAAACTGCTTCGAAGACAATTAAATACAATCTCAGACTAACGGCATCTGAAAACCAACAACAGTTCTGTGTTTGGAAAAAAATCAATCAATTCATTTTCGTAACGTGTTGTTCCTTGTGTGTATTAAAATAACGTAAAGTAATAACATGAGGATTCAAGAAGCAATTCACAGTCGATGTCCCTAATTCAAATTTCCCTATATTGGTACCTGCTGCACACGAATAATATACAGAGAGAAAACGTTGTTAATTAGATATTAAAGCTGCTTAAAAGAGTATGCATGCCATAATTTTTAATATTAAAGTAACGAAGCATTGTAGGTTGAGCAGCGGTGAGCGTCGAATAGAATCCTGGGACGAGATGGCGACCAGCCCCCTTCGACCACGACGGATATGAGAGACGAAACGAGGACCCATTAATATTACTTGTGCTCCGCTAACCAATTCCAGCAACAGTTTGGAGAGAAGTAGCAATGAATTGGATTGACGACTGATTAGCGCATTTGAAGGCAGATGTGTCGCATTATACGTGCCTGGGATGATAACGTAATCAGCGGGATTAATGGTTATTAATGTGCGTTGTGAAACAGCGACGACTGAGGCGGGAGGAGGGAGCAAAGGCGTTTTACTCGTTTAGGCGGCCGCGAGGCGTAATTTGATTGCGATCTCAGGGAAGTGGTGGATTTGGGACGGGACGAAAGGATGGGACTGATAAGAGGAAGAGTAAGAGGTGACGGACTTGGTGACATTGACGGTGAGCCACCGGTGATAGAAGGACGAGTCGACTGAATCTGTAATAAAAGGTTTTTGTCTCCTTCTCAGCTTACGAAAAAATATTGTTTTTCGATAACTTAAATAAATCAATATGCACGTTGAATTATCTGATACGAAATTGTCTCCGATACTTGTGAAAGAGTTTGCATATAAATTGTTTTCCCGATATCATAACTCAACAAAACATTTTTAAAAGTATTTAATATTTTTCAAAAGTATTTTAATTTTTTTTTTCACCAGTATTAATTCTCTCAGAATATTATGGTTGAGTAGAACAAAAATGTGTATTTGATATGTTTGCTCTATATTTTCTTTTTCATTTTCTCTCTTTCATTTTATCTGTTTACGTTTTTCTGTTTTCTTACGTTAAAGTCCCAAACGGAGCGAATGATAAAGGATTGGTGGAAGAAGGACAAAAGGTGGAAGAAGATGACACAGAAAGTGAGAGAATCGTATACAAAATCTCGAATAGCGGTGGCATTTAGTAGCGGAGTAGGCGATACCGAATGAGCAAGGATCGATTCACGAAGACAGAAATATCCATTACGTAACTTATCAGTAAGAGAATGTTAGTGTACGGCGTCACACATATGTGTGACACTACACTGGAATACAAACATTCAAGATAACGCAGTTTTCAGGTTAAATTTTATTATTGCCTCTAGAAAGGGTTGGTTACATACATTAATATCAGTTTAACTTTTGTTACTTTAAGTACTCTTACATTTTTTGGTCCATTAAGCTTTTTTTTTCGTTATACGTAACCAAGAGTCAAAAATGACGAACCATTGCAACAATTATTTTCAACAAAAATGAGGAACCATTGCAACAATTATTTAGGATTTAGTTTCATTTTGCAATAAAACCATGTACTTTTTATTTTATAATTTACTTCAAAATACACATTAATTCCGGATTACCGTCGCTCTTAAACGGTGCCCAAGCAGATCTCTGTACCGCTCAAATTGAAAAAGAATTGGAAAAGAGAAAATAAATGCAAACTAAAACTAACCATCTATTTATATGTTTCTGTAGATACTGCAGTCACACGTTTGTGAATTAAATGTTGAAGTATTTAACTGTGATAATTTGGATTTTTTAAGCATTGTACTGGATATCTGTAGTAAATTGTAAAGTTTACAAGAAATTTGTTACATTAATATCCTCTTAATATTACTCATTCTATAAGAATGTGAGCCAATTATTACCTCGGGTGTAGCTAAATCGTATCCATAGTAAATTAATAATAAGTAAATGAATAATTTAAATTGAATAAAATAAAATAAATAAATAATAACATTTGAATTCATAACAAAATGTAATAGATACATATTATTCGTACCTTCGGTGATTAAAGTACTTCCACGCTAATAAACAGACCTATTTATGAATTTGCCAGCCTACTTCTTAGATTCAACACTCTGCCATCACTAACGTAGGCAATGGCTGATTTCATCACATTCAGTTAGCCATGAAAATTCATCTTTGTTAATAGCATTTCAATTCCATGTTTCAACTCCTTACATGGCAAATTTCCATCTCTGCTCTTTTATCTGAGTAATCAATTAGGTGTATGGAGACGGGTTCTTTGTTTCCCGATCTGATCCTTTGAATCCCGATTTGATTTTCGACTGGCCTCAGTAGTCAAGTAAACGCATCGCCTTAGCGTCTGACTTATTACGAGTAAAGAGATCATGAACTGAAACCCACTTTGCAAGGAAGTAGAAAAAATATCAGCTCTTCTTAGCTGCAAGTCAGAATCACTTAGATCTCCAAACTGATCTAATAACAAGAGAAAGGTAAAACTTATTTTACAAAAGAAATTTATTGTCAAACAATTTATATATAAAAAATTAAAAGTACAGTTGAACCCCTCTTAACCGGTCTCGGATCATCCGGTACTCGGATCAACTGGTCCTCGGATCAACCGGTTTATCCCGTGGAACAGATTGTTTTCTGTCTCTTTTTCAGCATTTAAGCTAGCAGTTAGTGTGACTGAAACATTGATTGTAAGACGGGCCTTAGCTGGAAAGTTTCTGGAAAGCAAAACGGGGTGACGCGACGTTAGGGGTGCAATATGTATGTGTTGTGGTAGAACTGGGGAGTAGAAGGGAGTTCTCCAGTTTGATTCCCGTCCTGCTTCAGAGTTTATTTATCTATTAATCAATATGTACACATGTCTATTTATCTATGAATCAATGTATTCATTATTGTTTATGTATGTATGTACACACAGTACTATAAAATCAGTTGCAATGATGACTCGTTTGCTTGTTTTTTCATAATAACCAGATGAAATTGTACTCTTTTTGAACGAAAATCGATTTTTCTCGGAACATCGGATTAACCGCGTAACCAAACGCGTAACCGGACAGGGTCTCGGTACCAACCAAGCAGGTTAAGAGGTGTTCTACTGTATATGAGTTTCCCAAACTAACAAGATAAATTCGGCAGACAAACGTCTGAAACATCCGATAATCTTTTCGCTAAAATTCATTTGGTAGTAGTGGAGGAGGTGAGCAAAGAAGTTGACGCTTATGAAGAGATTGATGCAGCAGCCTTCGTAACACGGGGCAATGAAGAAAATCAAACTGTAGATGAAAAAGTATAGGATGAATGCACGTCAAAGATGATTGAAAGGTATAATATGATTTTCAAAAAGATATGTGTTGAAAAAACATATAATGAAATACGACTTTAAAGTATCCGTACAGAGACGGAAGTGTAAAAAGAATTGTTTCCAAACCACACCAAAGTTCTAATACATTGCTCGATTTTCTCATAAAAATATGAGGGTTGTTTTTCCTACCTCCGATGGACTGTAAAAAACGAGACGAATTTTCATAACATAAAAGTTTTATTACCAAAAGTACAGATATTACTTATTTTTCAACATATCGCCAAAACGGTTGAGGCATTTACCACATCGTGACAGAAGTTTCTCGATGCCTGCATCAAAGAAGGTAGCCGCCAGTGAGGAGAGATACGTCTTGACGGAATCCTGAAGTTCGTCGTTGACGGTGAAGCATTGCCCGTCAACCATGCCTTCAATTGTTGTCCCCTACCACCACCAACTCTCCTATTCGGTCCCAAAAAACTTTAGCCATTGTTTTCCTCTTGCTAATCACCTTTTTGAACTTTTCTTATTTTCTTGGAGAATATTTCTTTGGAACCAAAAAGGAGTGTAGTTGGTGGACTTTGTGCAACAGGGGACAACAATTGAAGGCATGGTGGTCGGACAACGCTTCACCGCCAACGACGAACTTCAGGATACCGTCGAGACGTATCTCTCCTCACTGGCGGCTACCTTCTTTGATGCAGGCATCGAGAAACTTCTGTCACGATGTGGCAAATGCCTCAACCGTTTTGGCGATTACGTTGAAAAATAAGTAAGACCCTGCTGTACTTTTGGTAATAAAATTGTATGTTATGTAAATTTGTCTGTTCTTTATAGCCCATCTGAGGTTGAAAAAGAAACAGCTTCGTATTATATGAAAAAATCCTACTAATTATTTTAGTGAGAATTTGGACTTCTGCTTTTTATTGGTACTAATTCCTCCGAAAAACCTAAAAGTTTCAGAGAAAGACAAAAAACCGACTCTGCCTTCTTGCCTCCCTTTTATTTACGTCTGGACGCTGCAGAATTATACAATTTTGATATATGATTCGGACACTTAAATTAAATTTAACAGGTAAGTCTATTATTTTCAATTTTACTTTCAATTTTATTTTCATTTTCATGTTCTTATTTTTCATGTTATTTTCCTGTACATTATATTATGTATGTATATTAGGGAGAAGGGGTAGCTAACATTAAGTGGTGAAATGCTCCATTCGTTTGTCAAACTACCGTTTACTGGAGCGAAGTGTCCTTTAACACATTTTCTATTTTCTTCTTCGTGTCTTTTCTTTCTTCTTCTTCTTTCTTTCTTTTTATATTTTTTCTTGACTTTATCAGTGTCTCGTATTTATCTTGTGGGAACGGCCGTAGGATATTGTTATGTGTAATTAAATTTTATTGCTAAGAGACAATTTTTTCAAGAAGTGTTTTGGACACAACACTGCAGATTGGTGAGAGATAAATATTCTGTGTGTTTTTTTCTCGTTTACTAATTTTACCTTTTCTAAATTAACATACTAAGTCAACGCTGGATATGGGTATAATTGTGTCTTTTTTTCATAAATTTCATTTTCTGGATTCATCTATAATTGTATAAGTAAAAATAGAAAGGTGCTGCCTACGGACGGCGTCTTTTGAAGAAATGAATCTCGAATTTAGAGGTATTTTAATACTTAAGATTTATAAACAATATTTCCGAATAATCTACAGTTTATAATAATACGTATTTGTGAAATAATATTTTTGTGTTTCATTAGATACAAATTTTCTCGATATTCTCCTAATATTACAACACTTAACGAACACTACGTTTATTCGTATCTTAGGTTGTGTTGCAATCTTAAATCCGCTTCTGCCATAGGGCCCTTGATCGGAATTGATAAAATGGTCCCTTGCTTGCTTCCGGAGAGTAAATGTTTATTGTACTCCATGTGGTCATATGCAGTTTTTTTACTGTTTTTTGACAATAAATTTACTATTTAATAGTAGAAACCAGAAGCAAATCAGTGAACATCGTATCATGGCTCCCAATATACTGCAGGAGAGGGAGAGCGTAGGTTTGATTCTTTGTTCCGCCAAACTTGATGAAGTTCTAAACTAGGGTTTGTCTTACTCCCTCGAGAACCCCCGCAACCCTGCATTTCACTCATTCATTCCCTCATTCACCCCTCTCAATCTTCATTCCTGAGGACATCGAGATGTGTGATAGGGAAAAAAATCGGATGCATAACACAATAATCATGGCTCCCTTTTGCAACTAATGTGAATAACTTGNCGCAACCCTGCATTTCACTCATTCATTCCCTCATTCACCCCTCTCAATCTTCATTCCTGAGGACATCGAGATGTGTGATAGGGAAAAATTCGGATGCATAACACAATAATCATGGCTCCCTTTTGCAACTAATGTGAATAACTTGATTCTGACTAATAGGGAATGTAACCTTGTATTTTTAACATGGATGTGATAGTGTAGAGATGAAACTTTAAACTTCATGTCTAATTCCTATTCCTTTGTTATAAAAGTAATGTTATTAAATGAATGTGCTGCCTTATCGTATTGTGTATATTGTGGATGTAACTGGAACCATTTAGCGGTATGCAAGCATCATTTTATTTTGAAAAATGTACAGATACATATTGTCATTTGGGGATTGATTCGCTATTATAGACGCGAATATGAATAAGCACTGGGGAACAAAATATATTAGACAAAACTTCTGCACATATATTACGTGTTCTTAATTTTAGTTTTATGATTGATGAGGTTTCTCACGTTTATATATACCGTTACATGCACCTCAGAAACATCCTCACATGCGGATATCATCCAATCACTTTTTAAACTATTAGTGGTAAATTATGGGTAATTATTTATAATTGTCATTTATTTCGTTGTTGATAAACCCTGATAAACTCATCTAGCACTTTGTATTGCTATTGACAATTGAGAGAAAACTTTCATGTGTTGACATTATCCATATTTAAATTTTCTCATCTGATAATCAGCGGCTTGTGGGGAGTCAGCCACTAAATGGATAAAAGTTACTTATTAAGTTTCATAATAAAAATGTACTTGTCTTTGAGGAAATATGAAATAACCCGTATTTCTCACGACACACTCTCAAAAGACATCCTTTTATACCAATCTGTAATGAAATGAACTCTTGAACTCGTTTGCGATGCGAAACATTATTTTTAGGATTATGGATCAACTAATTTAGTACGCACTTCCAATAAATGTAGGTAACAACACGTAAGAGCCCACTGTTACCATCATCAAATATTTGGCAAGCAATTTTTTTTAAACGTATGAGAAACTTATTACTAGCTGTAGTGAAGAAAAGTAAAATAAATATTTTTTAATAAAACCGTTAATATTAAGATATCGAGACGACATATTTCGCAGTCGCGAAGTGACTCTTGGCGTCAGTGACTGTACCGCGTGCGGCCACAGCGCCCGCCGCCCCGTGCTCCCACACATAACTCGAGCTATCTCAACCCCGTCCAAATTTGCTAACCCTATTATCATCAGGCGAATTACAAGCATTATACCGTGTACTTTCGTCGGGGGCCGGTGCAGGGGCGGAGGAGTTGGGTGGACGTGGACCCCGGGGGCCGGATTAGCTCCGTGATGTCATCGCGTGCTCCCCGTCTCCGTCGTCATGTCTTGTCCGCTCCCCGCGTCGCACCCACCGCCAGGTCCCCTTCTCCCCGATCTATTATTTAAACGGAGACTCAATTAGGGCGGGTGTCGGCTCCAATGGAGCGGCCTTGCTCCGCCACCGCTGCACTGCAGCTTCGCCTCTCCTCATCGCCACGCCGTCTGTACGTCTGCTACGCTCAGAGTTCGTCACTCACAAACGCGAATCCTATTGGGAGGTCAAGAACCTCCATACGTGAGAGCAAAATGACTTAGAAGGAGACGACAGTGAAGAGATGTGGGAATTCGTAATCCCATGAAAATTGAATTCTTGTTTCTCACGCTTTCTCAGCAATTCTGTTCCGTAATTTCGCATTCCAATTCCACATTGAGAGAATACATTTGGATGTGAAATTCCAATCCAGAGAAAGGAAAGGATTTCTCATATCCTTTGGATGCGACATTCCAAATTTTGGATGAGACATCTCAATCTTAGATGTGACATCGCAACCTCACAGTATCCGAAATCCTTTCCTTCCTTTGGATTAGAATCTCACGTATAACCTAGGGTTCTCACATCGATAGTGTTTTCTCAAAACATTAATTCTTCAACGCTCTTATGTTCAATCCGTTAATGTGTAAGGGTGTTCTTAGTACGTCAATTGAAGATATCGTGCACAAAATCAATGTGTCGCTAAGTTCAGTCGGCGTCTGAGTTCCCATCTCAGTTTGATCAAGAGGAATTATTATTCGAACTCAACGTCCAGATAAACTCCAAGCCCTACTCAGTCTGCTATAAAATAGTACCTACAAAGTTTGTATTGTACATTAAAATGAGTAATTTTCATAATCGATCCAAAATCGTAATTTTACTGTGATAATTCGACAAATTCGTGTGATACTTACGAAAAGTAAATGTACGTTTCTAAACACATTGTTAATTTAAAATCAGCTAATATAGGAGAGTAGTGAATGCCATATAAACAAGAGAAAAGCTGCATTTACGTAACAAACTGTTTTACCAAGGACACACATCCATTTAAAAATAATATTTGTGCACATCACTCGAATTAATTAAAACGATAATGAACTAATAATACTCACAAGGGTGTGTGGGCGTGAAAGGGTAGTCGAGCGCTGGCAAACGAGGTGCCGCCGCCGCATGTAGCGACGGCGGACAATGGTAGCAGAACATGCCCCTATGACCGGCGATCTGCAACACAAGAGAAACAACAGGATTCGTTAAGTTTGCAATTAGAAATACGAATTTAAATACCGCTTACAATGGCAACGAAGGAAAGCGATAAAAATAACCAGTACCTCAAACGAGAAAGTTAAGAATGCAATATAAGAAATAATTGAAAAGATATTTTGTGGTAGCAGCATGTTGATTCTGACAAGAACATTAAATTGAAACAAGAATATAGCCTTTTCACGATACTTAAATTACAATTTAGTTTTTGTAAAGTTAAAAATACCGTATAAGAACGATTTCACTCCAGTAAAAACAGGGAAAATGTAATTTATGTCTTTAATATCCCCTCATTTTATACGATGAAGTAATATATTAATGATTATAATTTGCTATTTTTACTTGTAAACATAGCAAATGTGATTATTATTATTTCCTTTTCTTTAGTATTTACGTTTAATTCTCATTTATTTACCACTTTCACCACGGACGTTCAGCTACAATTATATTTAATGGTTTTACGAAAAACGAACTCTATTGTTTGATCCAATCTTGAAGTGATTTTGAAAATATTTAAGTAGATGCCTACATCCCAATGTGTTTATCTACTCAGAGATATGTTTCATAGTATCAAAAAACCAGCTGCACTTTCATCACTTTATTAGAGTAGATATCCTCCCTTTACTCTTCCAAAGCAATAGGTGACCATCGGGATTTTCCGCGCACAAATCGCAACAGCTTTCATTCCAGAGGGACGCCATATCAGCTGTATGGGTCCATTTCCCTGCTAACACTGCCGGCAAGGTGAGGAATGCTGTCCCAATCGAAGTGCCTTCACACAAAGTCTTCTCCGCTCAATCCCCCAGCTCCCAGCATGCCACTCGAATGGTCGGGAGAGCTTTGAAGTGGCTGCCGCCGCACTGCGTAAGAGCGAAGCAGGGGTGGCAGCATTGCCCAGGGAGGGTGGAGTGGCAAGCACGCAAGGGAGGGTGGAGTGCTTTGCGAGGGGGACTATGCCATTCAAAGGTGTTTATTGATATTTTATACGAGGAAATAAAGTTTGCGCCTAATGGTTTGGTGTCTTTCTCGGCGGGCGAAAATTACCACTCATGTGTCATATGAAGCGGAGTGCATTATCATCTCGTGTAATTTCATTTTGCTTGAGTGTCACTGATGGGGATAAAAGTTTATGGCAGCTTCCGTAATTAAAATTATTAAAAATGTTTCAAAATTTTTCAATAATTACTCTTCATTGACTTTAAATTACCTTGTGATATATGATCTCAAATATCGTCGTGCACTTTTTGTGTTACGTCATATACATATTAATAAATAAAAATATTATTTTCAAAGTTTTCCTTATATCACTCATCAAGACACTTTTATAGTTAACAGCTCAATTATTTGTAGATTGACTGGTATAGTTATTATGTACTTTTAAGTACTACAATTATTTTCGCGTCCAACAATTTTTCAGGCATTGTTTTACGCTTTTCCTGACTTTTATTTGATTTATAGTCTCCACGCCTACTGCTATGGTAACAACGAGCCACAATATCACGAAGGTAGATACACGGTAATCTACTTTTCAATTATGAATTTGTAGACTACCGTGTAAATCAATCCCTTCACAACTGAATTCTTTATTTATTAGTGATTATTTTCTTTATTACTTTAGAAATGAGAAGTACATCTTCCACGAAATTCAAGATTAAATCAGTGAACCCAAAAATTCTTGATTTGTGCTGGTAAGGATGCAATCAAAATTTCAGAAAATAATTATATCAATCACACTGGAATGAATGAGATGAAATATAAAGCAATATTGAGAAATTGGAAAGGTAAATATTTCATAAATCTTTTAGAGAGTTTTCTCTTTTATTTAAACCATGTATAATGACGGTTTAATGACAAAGTTTTAAGACTTTTAAGGAGTTGCAACTGTTGTATTAATGATAAACAATTTTTAAGAATACAAAGATAGATGGTTGTTCTATATCCTATTTGTTTCTCATTTATCACTCAAGTGGAAACGCTGACGACGACACTGAGCCTAAAAGTACGGCATTACTGCTGAAATCAGAAAAGTAGGGGATTCCCCTGACAGATCCGCTCCTCGGTCGCGAGGTGGCGCTCAGCTTCCGGATCATCATTTCTTACAGCCTCCCCTGCACATAAACGAAGGACGGGCGCCATAATCCTAGTGCTCAGCACCCAAACCTCGCTTCCAATCAGTCGATCTCGCTTTCCCCGCCTCACCACATCGTGCGGCGCCGGGACTTCCCCTTCCGACCCCTCCCACTCTCGACGATGCGCCCCGCGCAGCCGCAGCGTAAATTAACACGACATGCGTGCACTCACGCGGCGGGCAGGCACATTACGCGGCGCATACATTTTTTCATTCGAGTGAGGAGTTGACGCCTAATATATCCATTCGAGTCTCTCGGCGCGGAAATTCAAGTGCGCATGCGTGTAGGAATGCGAATGTCTCTTCCCTGGTTCTCCATCGCATTAGCCGTGCGTCATCATTGCGGCCGTCACAGGTCGTCATCAAACGGAAAGCCGGGTCGCCAGCGCTGCATGCGGTCGGCAGAAGAAGTCGAGAGGCGAAGCGTATACAAGCGCATCGGCGCTTGCGGTTGTCAATTGCGAGGAAGTGCATATGCAGTCCAAAAGAGCAGAGAGCATTTTTCAGGGAACGTCGTAGATTACAAAGCATTATCGTCAATCAATTTTTGTTTTGTTTTACGGCGCAAGAAAAAAAGTTGAAAATTTCCTAGAGACACGATTAAGATCAATATAATTTCCCTTCGTGGGAGTTTCTTCCTCAGAAATGTAAGAAACCTTGGGAAGAAAACGCAATAAAATGCAAAGAAGGTTTGAATAGCCAACTTTTGTCCATACACAATAAGAATTTAAATTTGGTTCTTCATTAATCCGTTTAACTTTACATCCCCTTTCCGTTGAAAGTGTTCACGAGGTTTGAAAAAATAATAAATAAATAAGAACGAAAAGTTTGTTGTTAAGTCGCTAAAAAGAGTAGGACAATAAGTTTAATAAAAATTAGTTGATAGTAAAATATTTTGAAGGTTATTCAAATGCAATGATGCCCTTGGAAATAAGTAGAAACAAGTGAAAAACCATCCACAACTAGGTAAGGCAAGGAAGATGTTAATTTCTTTTATCCAAGAAGCAAGTTGTTCATGCACACTGCGTACAATCTTTTGAGTCATGCTGCTATGTTGCAGTAGTTCCTAAAAACCGGCCAAGGGCGCCACTGCATAAGGGTTGTCAGTTTGTAACTTGTAATTCAGCGTGAGGGCGCTAGAGCGCGTTCACCCTTTAAAGTGAGGGTTTAATTTCAATTAGTCATATAAGGTACATTCATATGTTAACCAATTAGCATTTAAAAATATTTATTTAAAAAATTGGTGGGCACATAAGAGCTCTAAATTATCACAACTCTTTGGCAGAAAAACGTGCCCTCTACATTGAACTTTGTGAATCCAGAATTTGCGCTGTTGTGTGTGGATGAAGACCACGTGGCGGCCAGAACGACTTTAACAGAGCGAGGAGTTTGAGCGTCCTTTGTATCGGCCCTTGCGGCCGTTGTAGTTGTAAGGCAACGACGATGTTTATTTTGGCAAATAATGCCATTTTGTTTTATAGAAAATAGTGAGTTATTAAACAATGTGTTATGTAAGTGCTGTGTTAAGAGACATGCAGAACATTTTCTGGATTCTAATTTAATTACGGAAGGTAAGAAACAGGGCTTCCGAAACCAGAGCTGCAGTAGGGTGACTGCTACGAGAAGGCAAGAAACAAATCTACGTGGCAAATACACGTGTCTGCTAAACACCATGCTTCCAATATAGAGATATGTATTTATTTCAATGTTTAGAGTAATTTATGTATATTATGTCTAGCATTATTTATAGAATATATTTGTTCAACTATTTATAGAATATATTTGTCCAATTATTTATAGAATATATTTGTTTGTCTTTTCCTGTAGTTTAGTTAAAAAAAGCGAATGTACAACCCGGGGCATGTCGTGAACTTCGATCACGCCTTTATGCTGCGTTTTGAGTAAGGCGCCCTATCAGAGGTAAGGCGCCACCTTAACACAGGTAAAATGTTTTTAAAATGTAAGATAATGGATGAAATCTCAAACAAAACCAGAATTTATCAGTATTCTTTGATATGTAAAACCAGACGGACGCAATAAATAATGCTACTAGAGACTGGCGTCGTGTATTAGGTGAGACTGAACAGCCAGAAAGGCAGAGGAGAGAGATTGCACGTAGATGTAGGAGGGACGAGAGAATGGAGGGGTGGACGAGGAAGGTCGGCTGATTGCATCGCACACGGCCCGCCACCACCGCCATACCCTCCGCGCCCCACCTCCCCCTAATCCGGGCTCCGGGGTAGCAATAATAACACTAATTGTCCGTTAACTCGCAAATCAAAGTGTTAGTTAAAACGTAATGCCTGTGCCGTAATTAGCGTCGGTGATCCCGTCGGCGACGAGGTGAGGGCTTGCGCATCAAACGGCTGCCTCCGCTCCGTTCCACTCACTCTCTCACCGCGTCCAAACTCTCTGCGCTCCACGCTCTCAACCTCTGTGCTACTACGACGTCACACTCATCACTACTAAGACTTTGCTTTCGCTACACCCGATATTCTATCTAATCAAAAGGAGTACATTTGATGAATCAGGTACTTAACACTTCCTAAATAATACTATTATTATCCTAGTTTCCCAGTAATATGCTAGTTGTAATAACATTAATATTGCGAAGTTGTAATAACATTAATATCCATAGTAAAAAGATTATATGAAATGGGTCGGAGTCAGTGAGTTGCGGGCTGGAGACCGGGGTTCAATCCCCAGTGAGGTGGAGATTTTTAATCACACCTCAACATCCAGACTGACTCCCTGACGGCTGATGCGAGATGCTGGCCTCATCCCCTCCTCCTAGTGTCGAGGCCAACAAATTGCGGAGCTCTACCCTCCACAAACCCATTGGGCACCTTCGAGGCCTGTTGTGCGACAGTTTGACTTGATATGACATCAGACAGGTTGTTTGAAAGATACATATTTCGAAATGCGAACATTGTGGAAAATATATTGATGCAGCATAGTATGAATCAAGAGTTTACTTCTTATTTTAGTAATAAATCACAAAATATTTCCTCCTTATCGGGTACGAGTTCATGTTGGAGGTATAGAGGGCATTATCGCTGTCGTCATCATCATCTACATCTATCACCATCAACATTGTCAGACTCATTGTAACCCAGCCTCCACTCTCACTTGAACACGATCATTTTTCCTCACTCTGGTGGTGGTGTCATCGCAGAACCATCTCACCTAAACATCACCATCCACCATAACATCCAGGTGTGCAATCGAAGTATGAGGAAGAAGGGTTGTGACTAGTGTCATTTTTTTCATTGGTTTTGGTTTTGTGACTAGTGTCACTGGTAGCTCTGTTGGAGTGTAAGAGTGTGGTTTCGGATGATGGAGTTGTGGTATGGAGAGCGCAGCCTTTGGGCTCGAAGCCACCGCTGAGCTGAGAGGAGGGGCGGGTGGTTGGTTGTTATGGCGAGGGAGGAGGGAGGGGGAGTGTGGATGAGCCGTGTGACAAGTGAGTCATGTGGAATGGCCAGGGACTGCCTGACACGCGAATGTCCACGAGGCATGCGAAGGTATTTCCAAGTCATCACGCTTCATGAAATTCTTATGCGCGCGTGCAACCGACACGCGGCGCGCAGGTGAGAACGGAAGCGGCGAAAGCACACGCGTGTCGCTTAATGTCATTAGCTCTCCCTTTACGAGACATCATGCATGACATATGGAAGAGGTGCTCTCTATACGCCTCTATGAACCTGTCATGTATGTAAGTCTCCATAACATCGACAAATATTTCGGAAATAACTGCAGAATTATTTATTTCTTGCCTACTTTAGAAAATGGCGAAATTACTCTTCACATGATGAGGTCAAAGTAATGGAAATGTTAAGAAAATATTGGGTTTCAGCCATTATCCAGAACAAGAATTTTTCGGATGAAATATTGAATTAATTATTTTAGTTATGAAATGACTCATGGAACAGCGAGAGTTGAACCGTAGATACCGTACGTTCCTCATAATTTGTGAATAAAAAATTTAATGTGATATTTTTCAACGCCTTATTAAATATTCAGGTCATTCTCGAAAACTACGTATTACTTCATTCAACTGACAACACAGTGTTCTCTCATTTGTCTTGCTACAATATCTAGCACCAGTTTAATAATGTGCTTGCCGCGTTATGTACATATCTTTTCCTTTGTTATGAAAATAATAAATATAATTCTAACACCGAATAAATTTCGTAAAAAGATGAGTCAAGATTTTTTAAATACTATTTAAAACTCATAAATATAAAAACCTTTTTTTCTGAGTCAGGTTTTTGTATAGTTCTTCCTCATTCATTTCCAAGAGAAGAGAATTGTGATGTAGATACTATGTGCTCCATTCTATAATATGTATCGACTGTAAAGAATTTACGTTTCTAAGGAAATTGATTCATTAAATAGAAAGCAAAACTCAAACGAATTCAAAAGTTATGTTAGGATGACTCTAAACTCAAAACTCTTGGTCTTTAGTGAGCACGATTCTTTCGGTCGACTTGATAATTTTAATGACAATTGTTTACAGAAACAATAATTATATTTTGAATCACTATCTTGTATTTACTTTTGTTGAGCCTTCTAGAACATCAAGATATTAATAAAACATAATAAGAAACATTTTAACCCGAAATTGTCTGAAACATTTGTTTAAATTTTCTAGTGCTTGAAATTGTTTACTCCAATATATTTTCACGTTTTTTAAATAAACAAAATTAATCACCTTATAAAAAATTGTAAACTTAACCAACGCACCTGTTCTCAAATAAGCGCACTGCAAGGAATTTTTCTTTTTTGTTTGTAGTTGAAATGAAATTAATTCTACATAATTGAATTTCACCTTAACACACGCCGAAGTTAGAATCGCTTTTACTCTCAAATTATCAGCTGCCTTTTCCTCCCGTGTTGATATGTACTTCTAATTAAAATCCTCTCTCAGTTCACACACACTCACTGCGGAAAGACACACAAAACAATTTTGTATCGCAAACTCAGCCCGTCCCACGAGTCCATCTGGAAGGCTGGTAGGTGTTGATTCCTCCCATGCCGTCTCCACTGACCGGCGCGGCGCTCCGTGCACCAACAGAGGGCAGCCCGAGCCCTAGCACACAGTGCTCGCCAAAGGGTTCATTACTGCGCTGTTTGCTGGGTCAACGGAGTCCACGGCACACAGCCCAAGTGGTACTGCGAGCGATGCAGTGCGCTAGTGGAGGAGGAATGACTGATTGCCTGACGTGTCTCAAACATATAGAACAGACCTGTCTCAAACACAAGAAACTGAAGAAAATATTTTTATCTTCTTCAAATGTGGAAATGATTATTGACATGAAGTGGGTGATAATATTTTTTTTAATGGTTGTATGTCTGCTCTAATTCCTCCTCCTCAATGATGACTTATTAGAAGAAATACAGATGTGTTTGATTTTAGATGCATGTAACGCGAATAAATGCGTGGGTATTGCGTACAACATAAGCTTTATAAAATATCATTTCAATAAATAATGATTTATGTTGAATTAATAATGTATTGTGAATTAACTATGAATTATTTACGATGTATTTAATCGTGGAATATGAAAGTTATAATAAAGTATGGTGGAAAATAACTTGGGAGTTATATAGACGTAATTCTTCGTCTTGATCAACATTTTTATCCTCGACTACTTGATACTCTTTTGATGAAGAAACGTTTCAGATGAACTGATATGCCACATTAATAAGCTCTTTAATAGTCTCAGGATCATGAGGAGCTAGTGACTCATAGAAAATTGCAAACAGAAACTCAAATAGATACGTTTCGCATACCGGATTCTCCGCCGTTCGTCCATAACGTATTATTCTGAATAGTATTCGAGATTTTGCTTAGATCTTCTATCTCACCTTGAATTAATTGCAACTTACCTAATAAAATTAATTTAATAAATTTTATATGCTTTTTATATACACGTAACACCACAAAAGTTCAATGGCCACCACCTACGTTTCGTGGACTTCAACCAAAACTCACTTTCTTAGCAAAAGTAAAACTTCTGTTTCCATTGACCAATGAGAAATGAAAAGTAATAATGAGGATATAAAATTACATTTCCCAGGGTTAATTTTTATGTCCGATCTTAAAATATGATGCATATTAGCTGTGAATGAAAATGGTATTTTTCGAATACCTGTGCTAGTTCATAAAAGGAGACATTTGTTGTTAAGTAGCTCGTCCAGTAGGAGGTATATCATGAATCTTCAAAATAATGTGTTACAAGAAAATGTAATAAGTTCCGAACAATGGATCATAAATTGGAGTTCATGACCCAGCTCCTAGATCGGCTTCGGTGTTCAACACGTATCCACACGACGGACGCCGGAGTCATGCCCAAGTGGCGACGCAGACCGCTGCGCGCCGCCGCCGTTCAGTCAGCAAACAGCGACTCCTGTCGAGCGACTACCTCTCATTTAATTTGCTTCTTTTTAATTGGCTAATCAAATGCAATGATTTGATTTTGGACAGTAGTGACGCCGCTGGAAGCCAACGAAGCAAGCGTGTCGACGAGGCAGAGCGCGAAATTGTCCAAGCAACGCAGTCGCGCATCCTCTTGCTCGCTAATTCCAAATGGGACCCTGCAAATGTTGGTCTTCCGAAGTGATTTGCATTGACCATGTGTGCTTGTGTACTTTGGGTTGCAGCTGTTTACGAAATAAATATAAGCGCTAATGAGCTACTGCTGAAGAAATATCGATGGAAGCTATAATGATTTCCAGAATCTTTCTCATTTAAATTGTTAGCATTACTATAAATTTTAGAGATTATCTCAATATCGTAATTTTTCATAAGTTAATGTTCACTATAACAATAGAATATTATGTATCCAGCAAAAATATTGTGAAATGTGTTACAGTTGCCAACACATTTACAGATAATATTTTTATTCGTTTACCATTCCTTATTTATAACATACAATCGATAGCTACATCAACATAATTAAGAGTAAGACATAATTTAGAGCAATTTACCACAATATTTCTTACATTTCTTTACTTTCAAGACCGCAGAATGGCGAAAGGATAATAATAATTAAAGTTTCACCAAGAATTACTCATTTCGTGAGTCCTTGACACCAACAAAATAGCCAACTATCAGGATGTACGCCCACTACTCTGAGAAAAAGAAACGCCCAATAAAATCAAAATACGTAGGTCTATTATAGGTTCTTGAGGCATCCCTTAGATTTTAAATAACTCCATATACAAACCGAAGAAAGTTTTAATAACATTCGAAATTTTGCTTTCTATAAATTAAATGTATGTTTCTTAAAACATCTAAATACTCGTGTTCTTAATTTGTTAGCATAAATGTAATCGTAATTGAATAATTTTCTGTCCATTATCAGCCAACGTTCCAAATATGACGTACAAGGTCATCTCCCAAGAGGGGTGAATATAATTTAATAAACTAAATTATACCCAAAATATGTATGAATGATCGAAACGAATGCACAATTTGGTTTCATGGATTGATTTGAAGCAAAGAAATATGCCGTGCTTTGATGAACTGCGACCACTCTCAGACAAAACGGTCCTTAGGATATTTTTGAGGCCTGGTACACAATCGCAGTAATATTGGTCCTATAAGAATTTATGAGGGAGGAATGTTAGGGAAATAATAAGAATTTGACATGGTGGAATTACGTCAGAATTTTGATCTCTAGTTTTATTTTTTTCTCTAGTTAGAATCGAAGCTGAGTATTTAATGTGATTATTAAAAATATAATAATGCCATGCACAAAAGATTCGTCATTTGCATCAATTTGACTGTACTTCGCGAGAAACATGGAAAATGTGTCTACTCAAGAAAGAATCAGAAGCTTATTGGATCAACATCGTCTAAATCTTCAGATGTTTCATTTGTTGGAGGTCAACTCTAGTTCCATCAATGTCTATCTGCTGAACCATAACTGACCATGCGGGCGCCTGCGTGGTGCTCCCCTTGCCCACAGATGTAGAGGGCGCCCGGCTGTTCCCCAAGGGCACCCTAATCCTCCTCCCTCTCCGTTGGGAGAAAAAGCAAAGGGTGAGGTCTCTTTCCCTGTTGACTGAAGTAATCACAAGTCTCATTAAGAATAGTCATTGTCATATAAAAAACCAGTGCTTGGATTGCTGGTGCCCTAATAATATTGGAAATAGCCATTCCCTCATCGATATCTCTCAGAAATATTTCTTATATTGGGATTCCCGAGGAAGAAATATTTATATATTTATGAGAGTTTTCATCTATTTTTAAATTTGTCTAATTTCAGAGACATTCCTGGAAAATTAACCCCTGAAAAATTAATCTCGCTGGAGGTGGGAAATAATTGTTATTAATGTTTGAATTTTATTAAATGAGAGATCGTATTTGACTTCATGTTTCACACGAAAGTCATTAGGATTTTAATAGAACAAGGGGTTTTTGAATAAAGGTTTAGAGCGAGGAAACAAGAATATGTGATGGCAAAGTCGTTTTGGACACTATTTTATTCCACCTTCATTGATCATATAGTTGAAGAGCATCTTCAACATCATTGTGGTTGGAAGGCTTACTTACAAGACAGAGTAAAACTCATTGCTACAAAATTGAATAATATCGTTGTTGTCATTAAACTACAAACTCAATACACTTTAATTGAGATCATACCAAAATATCTTAAGATTTTTTTCATATATTAAGAACTAAAATGGTAGAAGAAACTACTTTAAAAACTTAATGTTATAAAATATTAAAATTGAAATCCAAAATTTTTTTCTTACATATTGTTCTTCTACTACTGAAGCACTAATTTAGTTCTTACAAATTAGCTGTGGAGTGAGAAACAAGTTCGCTCGAATGCTTCTCTCGTTTCCATTCATGTAACTCTACCCCATCAGCGTCCCTCCCTGCCAACATTTTATCGAAAGCAAGTGGCAAAGGGAACATTGAGGTCCATATGGCGCGCCTGCGGCTACTTCGCAACACCCTTTCCTTGCCCCACGCAGAGAGCGAAAGCTTGGGCTACAGTAGACGTTTGGCAGGTGCCTTCCTCGTGGCGGCTAATCGCTCGCTCGTTCCAGTGATTCACGCTTCGTAAGGTCGACTATTTGCTTTCTTAGCTCTTCACTGTTAACTACTCTTCACTTGTTTTCGGAATTTTCGAAAGGGACGTATATTCAGGTCATTTTAAAATTTGTTTAACATCATGAGCGAGTATATTTATGTTATTCTTTTAATAATATTTTTAATACCACCTTATTTCAACAGATAAGACTTCTTTCTTAATTATGAAAAATTAATCGTATCAACACTCGCACATATACGCCGTAAAACTTTCGACCTTCGATATTAATTTTAAAATTAATAATAAGCATTTCACTTCACAAAAAAATAAAATGAAAATAAAACAGTCAGTCTTATGGTTTGAGATGTGTACCATATCAACTTATGACTGACCCTCTTTTACATCGAGATAACAATAGAATTAATTTGTAGCTAAATGCTTATTGTTGAATTGCAAAATTAATATCAATGGTACTGTCCATCAGCAATTAATAAAAAAGTAAAATAGTTCTCCGATATACAATGACATCAATCTAGTTTCACATAAATATTGCTATCATTCGTGCTAAATTACAAGAGTTAACATACTTATACTGTGAGTATGCGTGGTGAACTAGAGAGAAAATTATGCTAAAATGGTTAATGGACTAATATGCTTCTACAATTTTTTAAAATCTAGCTAATTGAGTTAGATGGCAAAGAAATTTCAAGAAACCTAAGTATGAAGATTGATCATATATTTGCTCTGAGGATTGGAAATGTTATCAGACCGATATAAATTCAGAGTGCAATAAAATTCATTCAATTAGAGGTATTTCACTGGGTTTGAGAGAGGCTTGATTAGTTGGAAAACCTCTCTCAACAACTTTAATCGCTTGTGTCCATGATTCACGCAAGAGTGGATCAACGGATGAACTCACTGTTTGCTTAGCACCCTTCAAATGGATTTAGTCGGGTTCACATTCAACGCACATCTGCTGGGCTTATATCCATAAACTCCCAATACAATTCGCTACAGAGGTTTTTTATTCGCATAACATTATAACCAGTTGAATAAATTATCTGTCATGATATAGAGGTATTATAATCGAGTCAACATACAGAATGTTGAATGAAGAGATCGAAAATATAAATCAAATAATAAATATGGAGAACATAGTGACAATATTAAATAGCATGTTTTTAAAAATCTATTTCTTTTATCTTCCAATTTCTTTAGCAAATATTTTTAAAACTGTGATAATACGTTGTCATTACATTTGAAAGAAATAAAATTATCCAAGGACAAGTTTTTGTTAGACCATTTCTCATTAAGAAATTCAAAATATTCTGGGAATTAATATAAGTAATTCAGATTTGTAAATATATAGAATTTTTGCTTGTTTAATTGTTTCCACAAATGCACCCAATCACCCTTAAATCAAGTTCATGGTATGAACAACAGAGCATCTTCATTCACTCAGGGCACACAAATTCGCAATAATAGTGGATGTGTCAACGGTCGTGGCGTGATAATCCGTCAAAGTGTAGCTTTGCGACTTACGCTCTTAGATAGCGCGTTCTTGTTTCGAGGGTTAATTCTGTATCTGCATCAGGAGTGAAGCGGATGCATTACCTGATACACCTGGGAATGCGGGAGATGGAAATCATCACCGTCACTCGAGGAGAGCAAATCGTAAATTCATTTTATGAAAACATGCTAATGTGAAAATATCTTTTTTAAGAAATTAGATTGGCATCGTTTAAAGAAACTATTTCCTTTAACTGGAATTTTTAAATTCAGTTTTGAAATTTTCTACAGATGTTATTCGTTAAAAAAAAGTGTGTATGTATATTTTAGTTCGCTGTGCCCCTTATTTCATCATAACACACACGAGAAATAACATATTCTTTGAAACTTATTTAGCGTTTTCAGCACTACTTAAGAAGAAGATTCGACAAAAAAAACAAGGTTTACCTAGTTGAGTCTTCTGGCTGACGAAAAAAAAAGAGAATTGAATTTTTTTAAATATTATTTTCGCTATTTAACATTATAGAGAACTTATTTCATAACGTAGCACATAGTGAAATGGTTTTCCTAACGACCAATTCCCCTTCCGCACCTCTGAAATCCTGTATCAGTCCTACGCATCTGCCTCCGAGGCAACCTTTTATTGGATACTGTATCCATGTGATGTCCTTGTACTCAGTCTCTCCCATGCCCTCGTCAGCGCGTGTAACAACTGTCAAACCGCCAGCACCGCCCCTAATTTCCATCTGTGTAATTGTCTTCATGAGCCCCAGCGCACTTGTAGACCGCGACACAGGGGCTGCTACAGCTACAGTGGCAATTTCGGCCCGGGGCTTCGACGGGGCTTGTTAGTGAGCCCCTATACTAGCTTTCATATTCTCTCCCTATCCCTGTCATTAACATAGTGCGCGTTCGCTTGCGGTTGCCGGGAGAGAGCTGTCGTGACGCGATCACGACGTCGGCAAAAATCGGCTCATGCGGCTTTCCATCAGGACGATCAACAACTATCAGAGGGAATTACAAAGCACAGGGCACGATTGCATTGGCGATCCAAGAAAGTGATCCACGAATAATTTGAAGATGTGAAATCCCCATTGCGAAAAGAATGCTTAAATATTTAACTGACATCATAAAAAATGTTACACATGATATAAAAGTACTCGTAATAGTGGCACAGTGAGAATTTTGAAAAGTCATATCACCAACTCATATTTAGATTTGAGTAAAGGAACTTATAATTCTGCATACAAAGGTATACTATATTCTAAAACAAGGGTATACGACACTAAGTGTGGAGGGGAAAGAATCATATAGTTAAATTGAGACTGGTCATGGACTGATACTGAAGAAAGGGAAGACATACAGCCATACATGTTCCAAGTTATCTCATCAGTTATGTCGATTACGAAGGATCTACAGGCTATGGTTTCTTATTTGACTAAGAAAGAGCATACAGGCAGCTCTGTACAGAATACGTCACACACGTCACTATGAAAATGAGATTAGACTTTGCACCTTTCATAAAATATGTGGGTTTTTTTCTTTTCAACTTTTATTTTAAAAATATTATGAAACTTTTATTTTGTAAGACAAAAAATTATCATTTGTTTCTTTCTTTAAAGTTTTAGGATAAAGAAATATAAATATGTAATATAAATATTCTTTTGTACAATAACTTTGTGTTCACGAATCTGGCACTTCGCACCTTTCTACTGATAAGTATCCAATTATCGAGACTACTTATGAAATGCAAATACGACGAACACTATACCGACGAACTATTGTTTAATTAAGAAGAACGCACGTGTTATTGATGTTTGACTTAGCAAATTCTTTCCCGTTATATTAATAAATCGTCTTAAATCACCCAGATTTGATAATTTTCTCCATTTCCGAAGTATAAGGAATATTCGATGACACATGTGAACTACACTCGAGTAGTTTTCATGGAAGTTCACTAATTAAGGAATATGTTACATGTGTCCATGTTGATCCAGCATCTTCCTTCCGTTGTCTGCGGTGGCACTCCGATGCATTCTCCTTCCCCGTATCCCAGTCAGGGGTTGTATCCATAGACCAGTAGCCCACAGAGGCACTTCATTGCGCTTTCGTACATTGTTGTGCAACGCAGTGGAAACACAAGAGCGAAAGGGGAATATGATGGGTGAGGGATGTTGGGGTGCGACAGGGGTATGGAAGGGGTGGTCCTCCTACATCCCCTCTCTCCATCCAACATTCGGGCGGGAGGCCAGCTAGCGTCACCCGTCGAGAGATCTCGCCAACTCTCGAGCGCCAAGCGTGAAATTAATCGGTGTACTCCATTAGGATCCAGTCTGTTAAACTGAAGCTAGCTGTAGTCCCTTGCCCACAAATCAAATTAGTTCACGATTCGAGCCGGATGGAGTCATGTGAGTGAGAGCTCGTTCGAATTGTTTGCTCGACTGTGAGTTTGTGCAAGAGGGGAGGGGGAGCAAGGTCAATATTTGCAAGATTTGTTTTGAGGTCGACACACGGAAAATTCGATGCATCTGGTTATATTATCACAACAGACCGTTGGTATATGTGAGAAATGTGTCTTATGTCATGAAGCAGTTAAAGAGTGTACTGTACTACAAACGTGTATTTTTCTTTCAAAATATAATATCAAATCGTGGGGTCTACTAAAATGTTTTCATTTGCAATTTAGTTTATAAAGACTTTAAATTATATTTGCTTCTTAAACTTTTTTCATGTGTTTTTTGTGTAAGTGCAATTCCTGTTGAACTAGCATACGTTTCAGGAAGATATTAATACAATTCCTCATCATGGCGTTGAAATTCATACGATCAAATCTCAGATGAAATAATAGTGATAAAAGGCAATAAGGGACCCAACTCTTCCTCCATTTCTTTTATTATTTTCCTTCTGAGGGAGTTCCCACATTGAGGGCTTGTGCGGCACGGGAACTTTTCCGCACGGAACAGAATTTTGGGTAGAGAGTAGCAATGGAAGCTACCAATCTACGACTGGAATTGAAAACAATAGTTAAGTAAGATCAGGAGATTTTCAGAAATATAAGTAGGAGAAATTGCTCTGTTTTTCTTTAAACGGTGTGAGAGAGGAAATATTCCGATAGTCGGAGTAAAACCATCAAAACAATTGTATTCGCAAAAGAGATCGAACAAGCATATATGCAAATTACGAAATCTCAAAAATGTTTCAATCACGTAAAATTTTATTCTTCTCTGATAAATGTGAAATATGTTCTTTTCCTTTATTTCTCACGACTAAATTGCTTGAGAGCATTACTGTTATATNTATATATATATATATATATATATATATATAATTTTGGCATTTAAAAATGAATAATATTCACTTCTGTCATACAATTGTCATTAAAAAAGAATGAAGAATAACGTAAAATTATTTCAAACGTAATTAAATTCTTAAAAAATCGAAACTGAAATTTTTATAATTATTAAAAAACAGTTTTTCAATGATGGATTCTGAACAACGAAATAAACACAAACGTTCCTTCATAAACGACAATCTTGATACTATGCAAGAATTGGTAATTGAAGGTAATGGTAATATGATCCTTGACCTGATGATTACCAGAACTTCTGCCCGCCGACCCAGCTAACTTAGTTAAGAAACGCAATTCGACTGTCGACTGAAACGACCTTCTAAGTTAACTGCCTAACTGCCATTGATACGACCTCCATCATCACACACATATATTCATTGCAACGCACGTTATACTGGACTACTGCATCTAAAAAGTTGGATTAAAACTAAATTGACGACCACAAAATTGTTTATATACCGATAGAACGAGCAGGGGGAACTACATAGAGGGAGTTTATGCTCAAAATAACCATGTACGAGTATTCTTTTAGTTATCTTCATCTAAAATATCAAAGACACTCAAATCACAAAAGTTGTTACGTGAGCTCATTATGAAGCTTCAAAACTCACTCAAGGGAACTCTATTCAAAAACAATTTTTAAGCCAGAAATGTGATATTAATCCTTGCTTAAAAGATTGAAAATTCTGTTTTCTTCATAAAGTGATGACTCCCATATTCCCGAAGACAATAGTTAAAATTTAACATAAATTAATTTCTTCTACCATTTGTCATTCTAAGATTAAAAATCATTTTACATCTATAAAGGAACATCATATTTTCTAATTGAATGATTGAAGAATTTGTGGTCATATAATATCAACATATTAAATTTTATCCTTAATATCGCGCACTTAAATCAACTATATAATTTATTGTATGGTTTCAATAAATTATGTATCTTTTGTAACACATGTCAATTTCTGTTTCATCTACAGCTCCAGTTCCAGACTTGCTTAAAATTGCAGTTTCCAAATTTATATTAAAATGTGATAGTATAAGTCTGTTTTGCATTACCACACCCTTAATAGTTGTTATTATGATAACAGATTTCTAAAGCCATTTGGCATAATTTTATCTGTGGATTGGGTTGTGTTCTTTCAGAGTACATAAGGCGACTACTCCAAACACTGTTGAACACGTCACCGAAGGACGTCACACGTCTGAGAGAAGCAGCTGCTACCGCTACAGCGGAGACCCGTCTCTCGGCATGCGACCCGACGACCCTTGAGACGTCGCATCAGTTGCTTATTACTCGGCAAAGCGAACTGGAGGAGTGGCCAAGGCTCTTTTGCTTCGGAAGAAGGGATAGTACATATAAATGAAATATCCTCTTGTTATCACTCAAACGACTTTCATTATTTTGGGAAGAAGATTCACAACGTATTTACTTGCCTATCATGTATCTTGGTTATAAACACAATGTTAATATATATCACGCTTCCAGCAGAAAACATGGCTTGGTTATTTGACATCATATAAAAAGGCGTGTTCTCCTTTATACGTGAGAAAATTGCAGCAAATTCGATTAACTTTTTCCTTGTTTGTAGCAATCGTCTATCGTATTAAAGATTATGTGTCTCGCCTGCGGAATATCCACATTACTCGGTGGTCTTATGATGACACGTATTATTTTGAACTTTATTTCAACGGAGTCCAATTCTGCGTGAAAATTATAATACTGAACGCGAAATACTTACTTGATGTCATTTCTTCTTTCCACACATATGTTTGTCTTAGCCATCTTACATATCTCGGTAGTGTTGCCATAGACCTACCCTTCACTTGGTCAGAACACAAGAACCTCAGTATAACGTACTATAGGAAGTAAGGTTGTTCGTTTTCATGGACGTTCGGTGTAAAATGATTGGATCTTCTAGTGGAATTTCCAGGTAGAAATGCTGCAGGGTATGCTTAAATGATCGTACACTTATTAGATATAAAAATGCATACTATTCAGCAAATAAAACTGTCGAGAGAGATGTATATGCATATATTGTTTCAATCTTTAGATCCTGGTTCATATTAATTGCTAACATGGATTGATTTGAAAAAATAATTTATTTTCTTCTTGAATTTTCATTCAAATAATAATTAGCATAGGTATCGTAAGTGTTCATAATATGAAAATACATTTTCCCATAAATATACTTATAAGTTTTCTTTATTACAATAATTATTTTCACACTGTCCGATATATATGACATTAGTTATAATGGGGTCAATTAGGGTCCATTATTAATGAGATTCTACCGTCTTGTTCTTTGCCAGCGCAACGTAACGAAACGATGCTCAGATCTCTAGTCTCTATGGTCAACACCACATTTACGCCTTCGGGAATTTTAACATTTTTTCCTGACTCCAAATGATATTTGCTTAGGGAAGAAACATCGTCCTAGCACGTAAAATGCTTGTAGGCAGGTAAAATAATGAGATAATGATGAGATGAGATAAAGTTCATCAAAATAAATAAATAAATTTACTGTCATAAATTATCTCCATCAACACTTATCGATTTAGAATCCAAATAGCTCACATTTATTTCAGACTACAAATGCAAATGCTCATTACGTATTGCAGTTAATAAGCATTCTATTAACGCACATGTTCTCTAATAACTTTTTTAATGTAAATTATGTGATCGTTGACATTCCTATTGGGTTCTGTGAACATCTTCAAGGAGTGGGAACGGGATATAGGGCCCGTATTCATCGTGTACCTCCATGTTCGCTGCTCGCCACTAAAGTCTGTATCGTAGCCTCCTCGCTCCCTCCCCCCTTCACAATGCTCCGAGAATATCAATTAACAGCTTTAACGCATTGGATTCACTCTGACCTGCGCATTTCCACACGCAGGACCTATGTTTCCAATAAGGATGAGGTGAATTTCGGACGATTCCACACAAAGAGGAGAATTATATCATTTACACTTCATTGAATTAGCGCGCCAAAACTATTTTATGTGTGGTTATATTTGAGTTGTTAGGTCGGTGTTCATTTTTATAAATAGTTGTGACTTTCTCATCTTCTATATTTGTATCAATTTCCCCCCGACATACCCTAGTATTTTAAAGCTGTCTGTTGTAGTTTATAAAATTTCTTTCGTGTTCATTTGGAAATAACAAATATGTTCTGAAATTTATAATTTCTTGTTAAGATGAAATAAGTCAAGTTTTTAGATTTTCAAAGACCAGAGTGAAAGAAAACGCTGCATGCTTGTAAGCGGTATTGCACTATTCCTGAACATCCTATTCTCGTCTTGGGAGTTTGCATCCACTTACTTTTACAACAAAATTTAGGTATACATTTTTACTTTAGTTTAATCAAAATGAACCTTATGGAACAGTATCGTGAGATATATTTTTGTAAAAACAATATTTAATATATGTACCAATTTCTGTAAAAAAATAATACATAGTAGAATTTTTGACGAGATTTGCTGTAATTTTATATTTTCGAGTTTATAAGTAGGCGTTATGGGAATTTATCGACTTGATTTTCTGGGAATCACCGAGAAACAGCTTTTCCACAGTCATCTGTCTCCTGTGGCGCCTCTATGTGGTGGCGGCAGTAACCACGCGGCAGACTGACGGATAGACAGCCATGCGCGCGCTGTCTCTCGTGCGCAGGCGCTCCCGCCGCTCTCCACCACGTCACTGTCCACCCCCTCTACCACTCCCTCTCTCTCGAGTGAGAGTGAGAGGCACGCTTCCCCTCCGTCACGCCTCAAAGGAGCGGTGGCTCTTGAACGAGCATGGTGATGACACTACTTCTATTTAAATGTCGTTATCATACAATGACCGTTTATTATAGAGGAAGGGGTGAAAGAGATTCCCTTATGTTTCATGACCTCACTCTCGAAAGTTTGGAAGCTTCACTGACCGAAATGACGATCCAATTTTTAATATAAAGTTGAACATTGTCCTGCACTATATTATCTGAAGAAGGAAATGTAATATTTTTTAAATTTTAAATTTAGTCTGAAAGCATTAGAGGACCGGTGTACTACACTACCGACGCGATCTCTGTGCGCGCGAACCGGCTGTTACTAGCCTAACCATAGACATTTCCGTGTCTGTTTTGCCCATTTGTGAGTCAACATAGGATATATGCTTAATTTCGTATGTCTAGCTTTCATGTTGACAACTTTCTGAACAAGTGCTAACTAATTTATGTCTTATTTTTATGCCGATCGTGAGTCAATGATTTAGAAAAGTACCCCGCTTTCCCTCTCGCCCAATCGCTACTACTCAAAGCCATGAGCGCAGGACCATTGGCTCTGTATGTGCTGAGGGTTCAATTTCATTCAAGTGAAATTTCGCACGCGATGTAGGAGTTAACGCCCCTCTTTCTCCCCACTCCGTCGTCTGCCGATGCAATACCGCAGTGTCTGTGTCGTTGCCTCTGCGCCGCGGGCGATCAAAAAATCCTAATTCGAATTTTCTACTCCATTCTACTCAATTTATGCCAATTCGACAATTGTGTTGAGGCAGCCGGCTTGGTAACCAGATCTGAGCGCACGAGGAGGACTTTGTTAAGGGATGCGGCTGTATGGATGGTAGGGTGGTAGATGGACGGGAAAGAGGTGATGGTGGACTGGAATAGTTACGTCACAAAGAGAATGATAACAGCGGAATTGGTGATCAGATAAAACCTAAATAATACGGAGTATACAAATAATTAATTAACAATGAAATACGCAACAAATCCGACGTCTGAGGGGACATGAGGGTAAGTAGTATGATGATGATCAGGAGTAGTGTAAAAAAAACCAATGGAAAGGAAGAGTTCACTCAATATACACTAGTAATAGTAAATGAAAAATGATGGAAATTGGTACATCCTAAGTCTGAGGAACTCATTTTCAAATATTTTAATACTTCTGGTAATATTTTAATATTTCTTTTATCACGGTAAAGTATATTTTCTTATAAAAATAACAGATTCATCATCGTGAAATTTCTTGCAATAACTAATGAAATTGCCACTTGTTAGGAGTCTCATTTCCTAGAAACAAATTACTCAGTACCTAACCTAACCCTCCGTCTACCAGTGGGGTTCGTACGGACCCCAGAGCATCTTTCGCGACATGCACAAGGGACCGTTATCAAGGAAAATAGTTGATATGCTATGACTTTGCTCCTTTTATTCATCTTATTACATCAGTACCCTTTTTTAATTTATTTTGAAATAATGCATTATTTTTGTTTAAATATAGCACCGATTACCGATGGGGTCCGTATGGATCCCGGGAACAAAATGTATTAAATATTTTTTCCATTTATGAATATCATATGATTTGAACTGTTTTACTGTTACTTAACACGTTCTTTGATATTAGCTTCATGTAGACCATTCTTCGATACTTTTATATCATGTAAAGCAACATAAAATAATCTTTGACTCTATCTGGGTGATATGTTTTAGAACTACAATATCCAGCTTGTGGGACAATAATACATTCTTCCTGGTTGACTGAAAGCCCGGTTGTGTCCACCAGTGAAAGATTCCTGTCTTCGCAGAAGTACTTTTGAAGGGCGAGTTTATGATAACGGAATGCATATGCACACCGACATACTTTTCTCGTCTAAATCTTCAATATTAGGTGCGTAAGGAACCATACGCTTTATTATTGGATGTGAGTTCGGCTTCTATTATTTTCCCGTCTTATGATGAATGTGAAAGTGACGTATCTGGTGAAATGTTCAAATTTTACTTCATACTACCTTCACAACTTGAATGGATGCCAATGATTTATCATGAGTGAGTTGAAATTCCCATGAATCAAATAATGAGAGGGAAAACGCTAAAAGAAATGAAAAAAGGACTTTCGAAAATGAAATGATTCGGCATTTTGAGCTAATGGTTTAGTCGCATGGACAACTAGTAGAATGTGATGTTTTACGACAGCAGTCAGGTCCATCTCCTAGGAGCTCAGACCTTCTCAGATCGTAACATCGATCCTATTGTTTCATCCTAAATGTTTGTGATGCAGAGAAATGTATAAAATACAACTGAAAATTGGAATGATATAGTAAGAATAATCGAGGGCGAAATCATGTAAAAACATGGACACCGAAAAAATGGACATAGTTGATAGAGATCTTCTACCGCAGGTTAGTATATTATCCTTTACTAAGAAAGTAAAGGTGGTAATTCTACGTACGAGATCCAGTCATACTCATCCTAAAACTGCCAATATTATAGCGTAAAAACACACGATGTTAGATTTACTGCAATAGTGCAGGTGGCATAGACACTGATGTTCAGACGATTCGATGCTACACTGCCCATTGAGTGAGCAAGATATGTCCATTAGCTATTTTCTAGTATTTAAACTCATTGAACGACACACGAAAGTTGGAATTGATCTCCAGCGTATTTACGATTGTTCGCGAAGTTTTATTAATAAATAAATAAATAAATAAAATGATTATGATTTATAAAAAATTAATATAGAAGACAAAATGCAAGTGTATTTGGAAGAAAATACAGATTATAATGAAATTTTTCTTTAAAGTGCGAGTTTATGATAACGGAATGCATATGTGAGTCGTTAAAAAAATTCAGAACAAATTGAATATATTTTTAATCTCGACAACAACATCCCTCCACTATCTTCCTTCCTTTAACAATGTTCTTGTTCAACGAACAGCTATTACCCACACAGAGCTTTCGTATATTACATGAATTTGGATTCGCGTGAGTGATGGTAAAAAACTCAAATAGCGTACTGTCTCGTTGAGACCGCTTCACACAATTTCTCGAAGTTTGATAACATTCAAATTACAAGAAAACAGAAGACAGAATAATCAAGGATAACTAAAGAGAGGAAAATGAGAGATACGTTCAAGGAAAGAGGAAAGGAAGTTAACAAGTAGACATATGCGCGAGATCAGAAGTATTTTTTCATTTAAAAAATCGTACGAAAATATTAAATATGTGTCAGGACATGAAAAATATGTATTAAAAATTTATTTTCATTAAAATTGGTTTAGTTACTAGCAAAAGTAAGTAATTTTCTTCCGAAAAAAATAATAACAAAGGTTTAGGAACCTTGGGGTCCATACGGACCCCACTGGCAGTCAGTGCTATAAAAAATTTGCGGGAGTCGGAGGGTTAATCCGCACGGTGTCATTTGCCCCCAGTGTCATCTGTCACCAGCGTCATCTGCTACAGGATGTGATATGGTTAGGCCAGATAGGATAGTATATATGGTCTATTAAGCTGGAACAACCTTTATAACACAATCAAATCAAACTAGCGCCAATATTTAGTACTATTAAATTACTCATTAATTACCCAGAATAAAATTTCTCACTATGCCCAGTTTTTTAAAAAACGGGTTATGTTAGCTTTCTTCTCAAGCTGTTGTTGATAGCTATTCTTTTATTCGAATTAAGTCTATAAAACTTTATATCAAAAAGATAATTATTTAAACACTTTCTTAACTAAAAAAAACGTACTTAATGTTGTTTATAATACAAATTTCTTTATTAATTACTTTGAAGACTCGTCTCATAAATTTTTAAATAATATATTCGATGACACTCTAGCCGAGACGTATTGAAAATCTATGATATCTCATAGCGTAACTTAATAACCATGGCAGAATATACGATTATGAAATTATCAGGTGAGTGTTTAATATTGTTTAGGAAATTTATAGTTATATTTGCAACACTTAGTTTTTTTTTCAATACGTGAAACGTTTCAATAAATACCGTTTTCGATATGGAGATCCCGAGATACATTTTAATTGTAACAATTTGTTTCATCATAGATTTTCTTAACTACTCCGTTTTTTTTAAAAATCAGGGCATTGTTAGCAATTTTATATCTGGGTAATTAATGAGTAATTAAATGGTACTAAATATTGGCACTAATTTGATTTGATTGTGTTATAAAGGTTGTTCTGGTTTAATAACCTTAGAATAAAGTATATGGTAGGGAAGGTTTTCCCTCATATTTGCCATATTCTTTTCCGTCCGTGCCTGCTCAACAGTTGCATTACCTCCGAGAATTTTGTTTCTCTTTAATATGGATGCTTTTTTAATTAACTGGCAACAATCCTTCTAAGTAACGTGCTCACAAAATTCGGAAATTTCTTTTGGAACAACTATTATGGCATGTTGTAATAATATGTTTTACCCTAAATGTTACAATTAGCTGTGAAATGAAAAATAAAAATTACTTCTGAAACATTTCCATTTAATATTATTTAAAATGTATTTAATAACGTAAGAAATGGTTCAGAGAAGTGGCAGGAAATACAATAATACAATTATACAATAGATAAAAATAGCACAAAATACAAAAACAGTGATGTTATATTTATTAGATCGAGACGAATAGCGAAAACAATATACTGTTAGCGCGAACAACAAAAACCTTAGAACATTTTTCCACTTTGCTCCCATTAAAATAGCAATTATTGAGAAACCCAGAAGCCTGATTGATATGTGTATATTATCAGTTTCACGAAACAGAAATGGTATCTCAATTAATTCGTAAAATAGAGCAAAAATAACAAAAAATAAAAAAATTCATTTCGCCAACATTCACCTCTTAAAATTCGGAATTTCGTAAAATACTTTCTCAGTGAGTCTATAGAACATTAAAGTAACAACCTGTCAAAATTCCAAGTTCCCTTCTCTCTTTGTTTCTGTGCGTTAACGTATGTCAGGCGCTCAGGATAACTCCGCTTACATCATTAGATATTAATTTAAAAAATGAATTCGAAGTTTTCAAACATATTGAAAAATCTTTCTTCCTTTCTTTTCCATTCTGTATCGACCAATGCAGAAAACTGTTCTTACGCAATGCATAGAATATCAGTTATTGGTGGTATTTATTTTGACTTCTTGACGAATTTCTTAATTTTTAATTCGAAGTGACCACTTCATATTTGTTCAAGACTACTTACTGATTCCCATCACACTTTATCCAGGTTTTGGACATGGTACTTGTAATATTTATTGTTTATACACACATGTGTGAACCTCATGATTGAAGTTGAGTTTCGTGATTGAAGAAATCGGAGAAGAAAGTTCTTTCATCATTTTGAGTCAACTTACACTGTCCTGTTCCTGCTCTATGGTGCAGGTATAAATAAGGGACTGGTGGCAATTGATGCACATTTTAAGCTGGTGGCAGATGACACACATTCATACGCACTAGGAGACACGAGGAAAAGAGAAAAGTAAATTAAAATTGTGTAATACGCTAAACAAGACAATGTTTCTACAGTTTTTATTTGTCACCAGTAGATACATTGGAAAACGACGTCACACGATGATAGATGAGAGGGAGTGTAAAAACCTCTCATTCAGTTCAATCTTTCATAGAAATCTATGCGAAGTTCGTGATCATCCCTTTCCATTCTTTCAGAGGAATATTTCTGTATTTTTCCCTACCTAACCCCATTTATTTTCATTAAGTTATGTAGCAGACAAATAAACGAGGCTTCCGGTTGAAATGTTGAGAAACAAGTTTGTAAAAGAATAAAATAAAAACATGAAATAAAATAAATTAAAAAGTAAACAATGAGAAAAGTCTACCTCCATTGATAGAATGGTCATATTAGCACTAGGTAAAAATACTCCGCGAAATATTTGTGATGAGAGTGCCTGAAGGATTACTAATTAGGTTAAGTACTGATCTATACTTTCCACTGATTCATATACTCGTGATATTTTCTTGCCACTTTCTTACAGAGTATCTTTTCGGAAATACGGTTTACTTGAAAAAATACTTTTGTATTGAAGAGAAATTGATCCTTATCTTCATCATTCTTAGGTTCTCGAGTTGTCAATAAGTGTTATCGTATTCAATGCACTACGTCGATGGATCCCACAGGCACCTGTCGGAAGGAGAGGAGGGTGACACATGGGGAAACCTTCCTGATTGAAAGTGAAAATTGATGTAAAGTAAACCTATTAATTTTAATCCATGAAAAAAATTAGTTATACATTGCATTACATCGTGTCTATTGCAGAATTATTTTGACTACCAAAGCCGAGCACTAAAGATTTGAGTGCCAATTTTTTATTACTTATATTTTTTATTTTAAATCGTATTCAAACAACATTTTTTTAAATCAATGAAACAAAATTAAAAAGTAGATCATGGTGGTTGGAGAAAGCAATTTGCCAAAAAAACTTTTATTAGCTGTTGATTATTAACTTTTTTTTATTGGTACGTTTTACCCTTTGCTATCTCCTTAGCAAACGTGTTGGTTAGTTTCATGCCTGGTGTACTCTGAGGATTCGCCTCAGTCAATCTCTTAAGAGTGGAGATCTCCCAAGCATCGATCGCATATGTTGGTTTTAACCATCCATTACTTTCTTATGATGAAAACGTGAAGTGATTTCCCATATATTACCTATGTGGTATAGTGTGTTGCTAGAATTGTGAACACAATTGAGTCAAACACGGTCAAACATTTTTACTACATTGAGTATATTAAGCACTAAAATGGTACTACGAAGAAGTAGGTTACCGTTTTAGTATGTACGTACCCGTGATGATATGTACTCCAACCCCACCTCAACAAGCACCTATCGTCTCCTTAAGGCAAATCAAAAAAATAAGTTGGCACAAAAATATATATTTTGCTATGTGTTGAACGTGTGCGAGGTGATGGCGGTGCACGCGTGCGCACCATCCTCTTCCTCTGGTCCTCCCCCGCGAGCCCCGAGTGGCTTAGCTCTCCGAGAGGGTGCGAAGGGACTCTGACGAGGCCAATCGCCCGCACACTTCGTCGCCGCTGGTGTCACTGCAGGGGGTTGGCGGCTTCGGACAATCTGGGCGATTCGCTCCATTAGCGGCAACACAGCAGCGGACGAACAGCCCGCTGAGAAGCTGCTGATGAGGGTTTCAATTCGCGATTCATTGCACTGTTTGTGTTTCACATGACGCTACGAAAGGGAGTACTTTGAATACGACGCACGTCATGGGTACACAGAAATATTAATGGAGTTAACCATATTATAAGACAAAGTTATGACGTATTTCATTAGTTTCCAATGAGATGAGAATCCATAATGTATAGTTTAATAACTTTGACATTAGAAACTGTCAATATTACTCTTTTCCTTTCCCCATTCCATGAAATAACTACATCTCAAAATTTTAAACATAAAAAATAAATTTTAGAGATCTAAAATGGATCACAAAATAAAGAAGAAGAGACAATTTTTGAAAGCACGGAAAGTTAAGACTCACAACTTTTTAAGTTGAGACTTGAATAAATTTTGGTTCCAATTGTGATGGCAATAATTGGTAACAAATTGTTGACTATAATTTCCCAGTATTCTGTGTACATATGACAAATTGACGTAAAGTAATTAAATTAATTAATTTATGAAGAAAGTTCTCTTTATAGTACTTCTATACTATACGTACCAATCACCGCTCTAAGATATTTGAGTCACAATTACACGTAACAAATCTATAGTTTTTCATAATTCATAAATATCTTCTATTATCTACTTATTTATATTTTAACTACAAATTAACTGTCATAAATCAGTTGCAAACTACATAGGACCACGTGGAGGGAAAAAATATTAACTCCCCGTAATCAAAAACCTAGAAAATTCCAACAATTCTGATCAAGGGACCTCAGGCAGTGACCTATTTAACATTTTTTCTGGGATATTTCTAGCATCAGAGTTCAAAGAAACTGAAGAGGTATTTCTCTAAGTCGATTAATAATAAAATCATTACTTCGATATATTGAATTAATCTTCGCTCAAGTTAGTCTGAAAAAAAGTGACAGGTGCAAAATGAGAAATAAGTTAAGTTGAATTAAGATAAAAATGGTACTTTATAAATCAGTTTCGATCAAATATTAATTAAATGAAATTGTTCGTACATTGCATAGACGCATATGTCGCTGAAATAATTCATAGAACCTTCATGAAATTGCTTGGACAGAAAAATGTTACAGGTTTCACAACTCTTTACGGGAGCTTTTGGGCAGTCTTTGAAGCAAAAAATGCGAGAAACCTTGGTGGTACTTAAACCACAATAGTAAAATAAATAAACCTTCGCACCTCAGGAATATACATGTTGACGAAACATAGTAAATGTTCCACATGTATACCTTGAGCAATAAATTTTCGCAAATCCTATTCGATATTATTCACCTGTTTGCACACTGTTCTATATTATTCAAGCTCTGAAAGATACATGCAAGTTACTCATATTATATACTCACTATATACATCCACTCTTCCTAGGAATACGACTACATGACATAAATAATATGGACCAAGAGAAATGCGCCAGTAATAAAGTTCCGAATGCTTATAGTACTTCCACCGTTTACTTTCGCTATATGTAAACAAGAAAATCAATGGATAGCATGCTCTTGGAGGATGCAGCATTGAGTCCTTGTCCTCGATTGACCTTGCCCTTCTCGCCCTTCGCCTCTTGTGCCCTAGTGGTGGGGAGCGAGTGGCCGCATGCGGCGCCGAGTGTGCGTCTCGTGTCTGTTCGCGTCGGACGAGCGGCACGTTTTTCCCTTAATCTTGTTGTGCGCTTGACGTACTTAATCTTTTAATTGAGCCCATTTGGCTACTTTACATTCATTCGTGCGGAGCGCCGCGCCTGTCCGCCTTCCCGCCCGTCCGCCCGCCGCGTTGCACGCTTGCGACTACGCCACTACAGGAACTGGCTACGTCTTTGCAAACTTTTTTACATTGGTGATCTTCCGGAACTTAGTGGATTTATGGACGCAAGTGTTTTTAATGTCCTGTTCTTCACAGATAAACCAATCAGAGCGACAGACAATTGACTTCATTCAGAGGGAGGCAATAACTTGAACAACTATATTATTATTACGAAATTTCCAATATTGGATCTTACAATTAGTTGAGACCATATCTATCTTTTCTTAAATCAAGCCCCATGCGCGTAAAATACATTCTATGAATTAAATTATGTATAAAAATAAAAACCATACTTATTTTCATTTGAATTCCAATTAAATATTTTGAGCGAATTTACTTATGTGACTTAGCGGGTTTTAGAAGAAGAATTTGAAATTCACGTTCCCGGCTAATTACTTATTTTGTTTCATTTGAAGTTACGCAGTGATTCATTATAAATCGATGATTGGAACCTTAAGCAACAGATAGTGTCTTCATCCTGACGAAACTTTCTTAACAATTTGCATTCGTATCGTATGATAAATTTCTTATAATATATGTTAATGTCCTCAACTATCATCATGCAGGGTAACCGATTCTCAAAATGATTAAATATTTGCTAACAAGGTAAAGGGAGAACTGGTATTCATATCATGGTATAGCGTTGTACTTTAAAACATTGTGCTATTTCATCATTAGATGCCACAACGTTGAAATTCAACGTATTCTTCCTTTTTTTCCTTGTACGCATTTACGCCTCTTTCATTCGTAATTCCTATGGTGGATTATTTTTCTGGAAAAGTTTGTGTTAATTTATTTATATGAAAATAAATACCCCAGTACAGAGTATATTAATTTAATTGATACAACTTAACACATACCATGAGAATAAAATAAAAAGAGAATCGCAGTACTCTGGTCGGTTGCTGAGTTAGAACAAACTAGTGCGACGTTGCGCGCAGGGGCCTCAAGATCTAAATATCACAAAAAGAGAGGATGCAGAATTAGGCGAAAGGATTTTGAATGGCATCGCCGCGAAAGTAATGTCGGGGGTGTCAACAACACCCGGTCACCAGATGTTTACATAATGATTTCTGTTAGTACAAAATATTCAATATTTAACAGTATGTTTAATATATCAATGTGCACAGAGTATTATTATGTAAATACGTGTTATTGTATTTTTATAATAACACGTTATTGTATATTACTTATCTCCATAATGTATTTTAAATTGTTTATGCAGAATTCTACCCAACTAAATATATGCACATAAGATATTTTCGGAAAATGTTTGTCCAATATCATATAAAACTCTTACGGATCGCTGTACTAGACTTCACAAAACAAAATTCGTCACTCAATCTAATGTTATACTCTCGAGACAAGTCTATTACGATTTTAATTATTGATGGGGAGAAATTTAAAAAGGGGGGGGGTGAACTTTGGGAATATATTCTCTAGACTTGAAATATATTTTTTAAATGAAGGAAACGAGTAACCGAAAAGAAAAAAGAAAAAAAGGAAAAATGAATTTAATAGAAATGTCTGGATACCAAAGTATGTGACAGTATGTGTGATACCCAAGTATGGAATCCCATCTATGTTTCTGAAGACTGTATAGCTTTTATGTGAAGAACTGTGTAGCATTATCCAAACATTCCATCTATTTATATTATAAACGAGATCAATTCAGCTCGGTATTTTCCCTCGTTCGGCAAAACTAGTTTTATAGCTCCAATATTTAAATTTGACGATCGTTCAAATGTGAAAAATTATAGACATACCTTACATACAGAGATATCTAAACATAGTGTGATACGGAAGTTATTTGAGGTCATAGCTGTTGATAAAGTAAATAGCACTGAGTCAAAGTCTCTTAGATAAACAACATTGTTTCAGGAAAACAAGGACGACGTTGACAAACTTATTAACGTTTTTATATGTCTTGGAGAGGATGGAAAAGAAATCACGAGTTGATGTAATCTGTTCTGACTTCTCTAAGTCTTTCGATTCTGTCAACCACCAACTGTTGATATCCTAGTCATGCAGAAATGGGATTCACGAACCCATACTTACTTGCTCCACTAGTTATTTAATCGAAAGGCAGCAAAACTTAAAATACATAACTTTAATCTAGAAAAATATCAAGTTTGCGTCAGATGTTCCTCAGGGATCGTACTTTGACCCTCTATTGTTTTTGATTTTCATAAATGATACTTGCGTTTCGCTTCTGCAAATTCTACATTTGTTATTGAGAAATTAAATCTCAGGTGATTGTAATACACTTCAAAGTGCTGCAAACTTATTAACACAATGGTGCAACCAAAATTGTCTACATTTTAATAGTAATAAATGTAAAATCTTGATTTCCACATATGTTCAGCTGTAGTCACCCGTTTATTCTGTGTATATCAAATAATTCGAATCGGTCCAGCGTAACATTTTTATTGACATATTTTGGACTCTTTACTTGGATTCGTTTAGATTTACTCATATTCTGAAATTGAAGGAATCATATGAGTTTTTTGATATCGCACAGGAATCGAAATGATTTGATGTTCATATGACCTGTTACGTAATAATACGACTTGCCTCGTTATTATCCTTTCTATCTTTAATGTGTAATTAATTTAGACTGATTGTTATATGTAAAAGACAACTATTCAACTTCATTGAGAGATGATCTAGTTCAATTTCATGTAAATGTTATTTTGTTTGGTCATTATTATTTGCTCATCATGTGTTGCGATTTTATTTTCAGCAGACCAACGTATTCATTTCCCTGAGAGTTCATATCTATCAATAGTAATTTAATTTTTAAATTGGGCACTTTCCGGTTTATCCTAAAATAAACAAATAAATTTCAAGTTTTCATTTCACCAAACGCAACGTAAGAACAACAAATGTAAACAATATATTCGGAAAATTATTTTTTTGTAATTTCGAAAAAGATATTCGGCAATCTTTATTAGAAATTATAAGAGATAACATTTAAGTAATAATCACTCTAACATAGTCAAAATTATGTGCAAAAATATTTGTTCCAGTACCCTGATCGGTTCGTAAACTAGTGAGGCGATAAAATTGCGATAATAATCTCAAGTTCGTTTCGATTTATTTTCGAGGTTTTCTCTACTCTAATAATTTTGAAATGTCGAATGTTACTTCACGTCATTGCAACCAGGATTAATACGTCTGGATAATAATCTGCGATAAAGAATTTGATCCTGAGTTTCTCATAGATTTGGCTCACTTCAGTTTATCTTTTAAAAACTAAATAAACTAGCATATGGGTCTGGGCTCTCGATTGTCGTGGCCTTTTACAGTTGCACCCCCATCGGTGGAACCACCACAGATCCACTATTCAGAGTTGAAAATCTTTTAACTACTTTCTCACTATTAGGGGTCTAAAACATTTTTCTCAATATTTCGTAATCATAGTTCATCTCGGTCGAAATAATTTTTCCATAAAACGTATTGGAGAAGTAAAATCATTTATTAAGACTACAAACAAAAAATGGTGAAGTATTCGTTGTGAAAAACATTTAAGACATGGAGAACACGTATACAACTTCTTATTAAACCGGGAGGAATTTTGAATTACATACTAACCTAATAAAAATAATTTATTGTCATAAAAGCAGTACAAACTGCGTATGACGACATGGAGGACAATAAACTGATTTACTGAACGGAAACAAGTAAGGGACCATCCCATCAATTCCGATCAAGGGTCCTTTGGGCTGATTGAAAAATTTCAACAAAAATTCCTAGATAAGATAAAAAGTTAGCTACGAGTTATAATACTAATAGAATATCAATATCAAATGTTTGTAATTTAACACAAAAAATTTATTTTACATGTACGAATTATTATCGAACTATAGATTATTCTGAATATAGAGTTTACAAATCATAAGAATTGAAATAACACTAAATTCACGGTTTCTCGTTTCAATAAACGCGCCCCTAGACAAAAGCCTAGAGAACATGTATAAGAAATCTGCCTCTACCCGAACGAAAACCGGAGAAAAACCCGGGCCAGGATGGGAATATAATAAACTATATCTTAAATACTATACTCAAGATAATAATGAACTGTTGTAAATATCTCTCAACATGTATTCTTGTATAGAATTGCCCAAAAACATTCAAAAGATTGAAATGAGATTGTGATATTTTTTACGTAACGACACAATTATGAAATTAGAAATACGCTTCATTATGAAAAATAAAGTCAGTAGTTTATTTTTTGTAAGACATTTTTGTACTTTTTCTAATATTCTTTCTCAAGATGGTACACACAATTTACACAGTCCAAATAGTTGTCTCGGATTTAGAAGGCCTATGCGCAGAGACGCGAACTATTTTCTTTCCTTCTCTCAGAGTAATAAAAGAGAATAAACGCGAGTAAGTGGTAGTATGTCAAACACAGTCATCTCTCACACCACATTTACACTTACAATGTACTCTAAATTCACAAAGAGAGAAACCGTGTTGAAAGACTTGCTCACCATGAAAGTGACAAAGAAAATCACTGATGCGACCACATTCTCATCATTAAAAAGATATTCCAAATGACATAAAAATAAAAAGACACCCCTATGTAATTCATTTCTTAATTTATATTATTTCATTTATTATTTAACTTATAAACTCTTTTTTGTCTCCCGTTCTTGGCAATCGTTGCAAATTGATAACATTATGCGAGATGAAAATGTTGAGAAATGATATAAAATCCAACGTTGTTACACAATATCTAAATGAACACAAAATCTCGATGAAGATTAATAATAATAATAATAATAATAATAATAATAATAATAATAATAATAAAAGTGGCTTAATAAATGTCTTATGCCTCCCATGAAGTCACTGTTGCAGGAGTGGCACGCCTGCAGCGCGTGTTTTGACAACTCCGCCAATTGACAACCGTGGGCGGGCGAAGGGCCGGATCGCTGCGGAGCGGTCGAAACGACGGGGAACGACACATGGAAGAGCTCGACATTCCGCTTCATATGAGACATAACCCTTCCGAAAATAACGTACAACGTTTCTAAGATACGGTATTGTTGGAAGCTGATAACATATTTAATTACCACAATTATTGTTCAAATACTGTTATTTCAAAATGATTTTAACATCTAATAAAACTCCTTTATATGATGATAACTACGGTCAGATGAAAGAGGTGGGAATCAAACTCGAAACTTCTACTTCACACGCAGTGGTGTTGAACACAACACTACTCATACATCTTCCACATTTGAAATCATATCCACCGAGGCCTCTTATCTCGGAATTGGTGTTCACTCGTGGAGAACGATCGGGTGGTGTAACGGTCATCTAACTCCTCTTCCATCAAAACTCGAGTCGCGGATTCGATCCCCGGTTCGCCATATTCATGTGACCGCAGTTATCATATATAATCTTTACAAAGGCATATGTAAAGTTTCAGGACACCATCACGGAAATAATGTATATACGACGTATCTTCACGTATAGGTACACGGAAGAAGTATATATACAACCGTGATATGATGTTCTCGATAAATAAGGTATGTTAACAATCACAGTTATTAAACTCCTGATTGAACAAGAATGATGTATCTCACTTGGACTCTGTAAGTCTACCAATCACAACAGTTTGTTTCAATTTAGGATTTTCTTTGAAATTCGGAACTCGTACACATTTTAGTCCCCGCGGGGTATCCTCGCAGCATACTGGTGCGTTAGGGAGGTGGGAAAGGTGGAGGGGGTTGAGCGGGAGCAAAGCGCGGGAGTATCGCGACGACAGCGCGACGGCGGGACGCGCGCTTCTAACACAATTAGCGACCCCCAGTGGCAGGATGTGGGTCATTACGAGCTGTGCGAGCCGTCATCGTGGCTCCCCCCACGGCCCCACGGCGACGCGACGCGACGGCTGGCGGCGGCGTGGATTCACGGAGCGAGCGATGCGATCGCTGTGCGTGTGGCGACGACGGATTGCTTGCTGCTCTGCACGCGGAGGCGAGGAGGGGACCCAAATGAACACCATCACAGCTTCCGGAAGAACACGTTTCTCTCCCGCGACAACAGTAGCACAATTCAAAAATTGGCGATTTTGAATCTCGGCGGGTATCCATGACCCAGATGCGCGTTCCATGTCTCTACGCATTTATCTCCAATCGATACTGCGTGGCTATTAAAAAAATCACAGCTAAAATGATTATTTAAAATTATTTTTTGAAAAAGAAGTTATGTTATATATCTGATGGGTTAAAGGTTTCTTTTTCATTTTTCTTGGGGATGTGCAAAGTGGTAACGAAGTACTTCTAGTAAAACAATTGTATTTGACGATGAATCAAAACTGTGTGACTGAATTACAACCTTCGATTTACTTTATCGTATTAAAGTTATGAACTAATAAAAGCTGGAAATGTATCGTCATTAAAAGTTAATTTTGAATTATGATCACCAAAGAATCACATTGTTTTTTGTTTTTCCTTGGTCTTTGTTCTGTATGAATGTTTTTCGCATTTTACTTAAACTATCATCATGTTACTGTATTCGTCGTAAGGAGGCTGAGAATAGAGGAAAGCCAAAACAATCATTCTCTTTCATAAATGAGCTGACATTGATGTGGAGTAGGTGTCGTAAGCCCCAGATGTATATCCCACCAAGTTGTGCAAAATGAACGAATAATCGAACTACATAGAACCAATTATACCACGTAGCTGTCAGTACAGAGCGAATACGCTACCACTATACTACGGCTGACAGATAACTGTGATAACTTCACCGTATTAACCAGGGACAATAATTTTTAAATGTAATATCAATTAATTTTTATTTCTTTATATTTTATTGTTTTAAAATTACTTTTTCTGAATTTAATTGAGGGTTTTAATCAGTATATCTTAAATCAAATTTGAACTGTTCAAATCTCAATTCACAAGCGAATATAAAAAAGTCTTCTCTATGTATTGTTAAGAAGATATGGCAACCAAAACAAGTATCGATTTTGGGGTAAGTTCATTGCTCATTGGAGTGCACGTTCAATAGTAACTGTCATTTTGTAATGACTTCAAATATCAGAAAGAATAATTTTAAAATATTGTACACATAATTGTGTCAACACGAAAAACACGCACAGTACAAAGAAAAAAAAATCGAGCGATTAAGGGTCTATTGATACGTTGAAAAAAAAGTAAAATATTCTTGTATTTTGCAAGGAAAGAAAGAAAATAAGTTTGGTACTTACACTATTATTTTCATTGCGTGGCAAAAATATATTCCTACAAAATGTAATCAAGAAAATATTGCTTCAAGATTGCATCATTTTGCCAAAAAATATACAAATTTTCCCATAATTACGGACCTTGTGGGGATCCAAACTCACCAAAATAAAATCCTAGATCTACCACAGCATCCACTAAGCAATGCACAAAAGTAATCGTCAACATTTGTGAGTAATTTCATTAAGGACGTCCTGGATTTGGAAATAATCAATTATTTTTTAAATCCACCCTTCAAAATATTTAAAACTGTCTTCAAATTCTCAATAGACTTAATTTTGTAACCAAATGATTATCTTTCCCATTTAAAGAATATTATTTTTCCTATGTCCAGGTGTCCTCAGATGCTATATACTTAATTATTAAATTTATTACAATTATTTAAAAAATTAAACTATTTAAATCTGTGTACGGCATCTACGCCTAGCACAATTTGTGTTATTTCCATAAAATTTACTAAAAGAGATTCACATTAAACATGTGAAAATACCCTCATGTATGCGAAGGTTCGTTTTTGTTCTGTGTAAAGACATCAAACAGGCGTGTGCATAGGCAACGCGCTGAATATTCTTCGCTCACTATGATTCGAAATCACTCTGATTCTCGCGATCTAATGCTCACATTTTTAATCACAAAATAAAGAATCGAAAAAAATGATTGTTTTGGAATTATTCATTGAGAACAAATTTCAGTTGATTTGCATTATGTAAATCGTTTATCTATTTTTTTAATTTTTGATCGAATTGAATGTCTAAATAGTATATAATCTAAGACAGGTGAAATCATTCAAAATAAAAAAAGGTATTTAACAATAGTTATTACATTTTAATTTATTTTAGGTGTTATGGCGCGGTTCGGGCCATTTGACCCGCTCTTCCACCTAACCGCCACTTGGATAAGGGAATTGGGAAGAAGAGATGTTAAATTACGAGGGAACAGTTGAATTACCAGGGTACCCAACCGATATTTGTCTGGAGTAGGTGAGGGAAACCCCAGCTAAAGACCTCATCTAGTTCGGCCAAGCAGGGATTGAAGCCACGCTCTACCGCTCATTAGTATCGAGGTAGCGGAGACGCTACCACTAGACCACCGTCAGTATAAACTTCCCATGAGTTATTCAACTCATGGGAAAACATAAAATAAACAATTACGGTTTTTTTCTACGGGGCTTCCCGGAATTTGTCGTTCCGGAAATAACTTACTCGTTCCAGTCATTTGTGAACCGAAATTTCTATTTCTTAATGTCATTGAGCATAATCTCGAAAATATCCCGTAATATTCATTGGACAATATATACACGTTCACATTAAATATTGGTATCGCATATAGTAGATGTTGAAATATTATATGCGTTTCTTTTTATTCTAACACTGTGACTGGACATCTCTAATCGCTGTATCATTATTTGTTACGTCCACAACTTAGAAAATTTTGGCAATACAAAATAATGGGAGGAGCAAGTCAAAACAGTTTACATATATTTAAAACTTTCTACGTATCGGTGTTGACCAACTGAAAGAATGTGTAGCTAAACCAATTAGTTCTATTTGGAAATTAGGATTTAGTAGTATTACATCGATAACATAAAATTCATTTCTTTAGTATTTATAATAGAAGGTTCTTTTTTTAAAGTAGTAAAAACGCAACTATGAAATTCTAATAAATTTTACGGAGCTCATGTCAGTGGACAATACAGCGTGACAAGTTGAATTTATCTGAAAGGAAATTGTTTGTAATCAAATTATTTTATAGAGCAATTAAATAATAGATTTGATTAAATTATTTTCCTGTGTTTTATGGTTCAATCAGTTTTACGCTCCGCTGAAATACACAGTGACAATAAATGAGCAACCACGAAATTTGACTTAACTAGATTGTTCCTTAAAGAAATTACAAGAAGATAAATTGGAAATGAGTATGTCGCAATCCATCAAGAAAATATGAATCTAGGTAATATAACTTTCTAAACTTTACTTTTTTTGTTAATGAATAGCATTAATAAATACTAAAACAATAAAATATAATCTCTATTCTAGATAGTATTAAAAGACGTTAGAAAAGTACTCAATAGAGCTCTCCATTGCAGCTGAATAACATCCTCTATACCTGCTTCTGTTAATTGTAAACATGAGCGTGGCCATGAAAGTAGGAAATGAAAGCCGATCCACAATATTCCTCGCACGGATTCTTTCATCAGGTCCATGTGACATTGGTCAAGCAAAGGCGGCCGATTACAAACGTGCTCTTAAGAGAATACCTCTATATCCGTTACAGAGTGATTGTGTTTGTAGTTTGCCTGACCAAATGTGACCTTTCGATAAACTTCCTTATTCATACAATTGAGTTCCGTTTATAGAGATAATTGCTTACGACTGATTTGCGACGGCGCAAATATTTCTGAGTTTAAATGCACTGAGGAAAAGGTATGACCGTGAATAAGATTAATACGGTTGGAGAATTGAGTTTTCGCTGATCATGGCGTCTCGCGAGAGAAGTGTGCAAAATGTATTATTTTATCTCCCATAAAACAATAGTAGAGATCCTTGTATTGCTTTATGCGACGGAGACAAGGAGACTGGCAACAGTCAAGACAAATGAATAAATAAATCTCCCATAAAACGTTTCTAGTATGATGCGAGCATAATATCAAGAAGCATGTGAAATACACAAGAAAGATAATTTTTCCTTTATAAAAGTGTATGCACGATTTGTGTGCGAAGGTTTGTCGTTTATCAACCGTCACTCAAATGAAGTACGATAGGTGATCTGGAAATTTCTACGTATGTTCAACTCTTGCGTAATTGTTTGTTTACAGGGTTATGCAAATTTGTGTACTTCAATTTTATTTGGCAAAGGACTTTGCGAGAAGATCCTGATCTTTAATTTCACATAGTGTGGTCTTTTAGTTTCAATTTCAGATTAGTGCTAAAAATAATATTAAACTTCGCCAAAGATGAAATACGAAATCCCACATCTGTAAGTAAAGCCAGAAACACTTTCATCAATAAATGTATATTATTTCAAGCTGTAAAAATTAAATGGTATATTTCTTTATTTTTATAAAGTATTTTTAATGTTAAGCATTAAAATGTTTACATATTGTTACGTATGACGGAGCATTTCCGAACTCATTTTTCTACTTTCTCTCACCGTAATGCCACGTCAAATATTAATTCTGACAGCATAGATTTATAACACAAAGTTGTGCCGCAACGTTTGATGGAAATTTGATGTAAAATGCACTATGACTCGCGGGCCGTAAAAAAGTTTCGCGGACCGCATGCAGCCCTCGGGCAGACAGTTGGACAAAGCTTAGACGAGGAAAAAGAAGAAGAAAAGAAGAAAATATTCTATTCATTCTCAAACCAAAACCGAAAATTAAAAAATATATATATTTTTTCACAAGAATATCAACCTCATCTACTTTAAATAGAGCATCAACGGTATCATTCTGGTCCATATAACAGATCTTCTCCCACGTAATCATAACTGCTACCATTTAATCAACACAAAACAAGTTGCGGTGCGTTGCTGCATGTGAGAAAGAAATTAGCTGATGCGAACAGCATTAATTAAATTTGTTTTGATCGTGCATTAATTGCTTTAGAGCTGATCAAGAGTGATCCCCATGAATTTCCAATGAAGAGCCTTATCACTGCATCGCTGCAATTAATTAATTAACGAACAGAGGAGCGCTGTCTGATTGCGGCGCGAACGTGCTACAGATTAGGCCATCTCTGCGCCCAGGAGAGCGGCTCTCTCCGTTATTAGCACCTGCTCTGCGCTGCGTTACAGCGCTGATATTCACATAACCCTCTCGCTCACTGAAGTTACGAGACCTCATGACATTTTGGTATATAACAAGACTACTAAAACGAAGTCGTAAATTTACTTCTTTTTTTTTTGTTTTCATAAATAATGGTAGCATAAAATATTTTCGTGCTTTATGGGTCCATTGTAAACTTTACGTTTAAAAATTATCACGTGGAAGTACATCGATATTCTATATTTTGTTGTAATTGTAGTTACAGTGATACAAGAAGCTATCAAAAATCAATGCATAAATATTCAGTTTCCTAAAGAGCCCATGAATTAAGCAATGGAAAATGAAGTAATCATTCAAATTTATAATGTAATTAATATTATTATTATTAGTATTAATCTCCCTTGAGGGGTACCGAAGCCGAAATAAGAGGATATTTCTTACGCATAAACAAGCAAAGAAGTTAGAAAATTAATTAGTGACCTTTAATCTCATTAATATTCCTATTAGCTATATTGTTAGTTTCGCGAGAGCAGATTTCTTTGCATTACTCTTGTCATGCAAAAATCAGCTGCTGTGAAATAAAAAAAACCCAATATAGTTGCGTTGGTACCTTAATTACTTCGTTGCGGGATTCCTGGAAAAGGACCTGTATGCGTACTTTCATTCAATGCGCGGGGATTCACTCTGAACTGAACCAAGAGGATTGGAAAAGGGAATAGCCGTTTCTAATAACTGAACTATGTAGATATATGGAGTACGAGCTCCAGTCAGCAAAATGAACTATCATGCACGTCGCGGTCACATGTTTCTTTGTGATCGAAGGTGAGCCAAGTAGTTTCGAGATATCGTTCAACTATGTTCCCTCACATGCCAGATTGTCAAATCCGAATTAACGTAACCCAATTTTTAATGGTTTTGTAAGTGCTTTTGTGGCAACAAAATTTCGACTACCTTTCGAAAAAAATTCGAAACTATTTAAAATATGTCAGTCACAATCTACTTGATTATAATACGTATTATTGTATATAAACGACTTACTCATTTCGATTTTGACTTTGGGAATGTTCGTGGCGCTATGGTGAGAATGTGAACTATTATAAAACGTAGTACCTCTAAGCTAGGGAAAGATAGTGTAATTCCTATCCTTAGAATGGTTCTAGAATCAAATTCTCCCGCGACGTGGTTCAGTTTCTCACAATCCTCTCTGGGAAGGGCACCACTGACATCCTCAAATTGTGCACACGATTTTCTGGTGACTTATTTGAGATATGGGGAGGTCATGTACATACTATAATCAGTAGTATTATCAAGTGGCTCGTGTCCTCAGTGGACCGCTCACAACGATCGTCCCGCCAGGTGCGGGAGACTCGCGATCAATCATTTCTCGCTACCCTTTCTTCTCAGTACTTCGAAACGACGACCCTTAAAAATAATTTTTACCCAGAAAGTGAAGGCAATGAATGAAAAACTTTTCCATTGCCTCTTGAAAATCATGGTTGGTGCAAGTACGAAATTCATTCATCAACTCACCCCAAAGTTTTGTATTTGCTTATATGCAGAAATGAAATATATGGCGTCTAGAAGGAGGATTAAATTGACACCTAAGAGTACTCTAGGAGTTATATTATATTGTAACTAGTAATTATGAAAGAGAGATTTGGAGATATTTGTGCAACGAATAACTCTAAAAAGTGGTATTCTGAATTCATTTACCATAAATTCAATTTATTCATACAAATTTATGATTATTTTGATCAACTTTGTGTAAGAAGCAGTCCTTGGGCATCGAATTACCGGGGTGCTCCTGAAAATAAGAGAAATAAATAAGTGTCGGAGGGCATTACGGCCCGGTTGGTATTTTGGCCCATCTCCACCTCTAGCGGTTTGTGGTACCGGACAGTCTGTCACATTCATTTCTGGATGAGCACCTGAGTAATAATTTGAGGAAAACCCCACAATCGGGGCCCACCCATGGGCATAGTCGCTCATTAAATAGATTGTGTGTTGCTGTAGTCACCTTACTGAGGTAACTCTGTAAGTCGTAATTTTTCTCTCAAATAAAGAAAGAAAAATTCATAATCATGATGTATCAGAAACTTTTTTTTATCGTGGAATACACTTATGATGTTGGTTTCTTGCGTAGATTTGTCCGGAAACATGTAAAATATTTATTTAAAAATAAAGTGACATGTATGAGCAATATTAACAAAATTGCGGAAACATAACATTCTCGTCGAGATAACGTTATAGAACGTTTAGTCTGAGCTAATTTATATGCACACTTGCAATTTATGTTCTCTACTTCTATTTTTTATAAAGAACACTGGTATATGAAAGAAAGTTTATTATCAATCGTTTACTACCGATTTTCATTTCTGAATCGTGAACTCTGAAAATAAAGCACTCTACTCACTTTAGTTTCATTTAGCTAATTGTTCTATAAATATCAGTTTTGTCGTGAATAAAATAAGATGGGTCATATAACTATCAGGTTGTTATGTCTCAGAGGTTAGATTTGGAAAATATTATTGTACCGAAAAATAATTGCAAAAAAAATGGCAGATTTTTTTCTTGTACTTTGATAGGTAGTCTAGGGTCACGTAATTTTATATCCAAAAGTTCCCAAATGGAGATAATAAAATTCTCGAAGCCTAAATACTCTCGGATATCTTACTTCTTATGTATTAACAACGCATTTATGCTGCTTTTCTTAATGAATCCATGAAAATATTTTACATAAAATCCCACTGTATAAAGGATTATATCATGACTCGTGCCTTTCGAGTTGCATTGAAGCCCGCACCCTCGATCCAGCGCGGGAGAAACCCCATTTTTTGCAAGGAGAGCAAAGGGTTGAACTTTCCTTTGACCTGTGACATATCGTAGACAGATTCTCCATCCGGCATCTGGCCCGCGCTCTCGGGAAGGCAAATGAAGGCGTCCCAACTAACAGTCGGAAACGGATAGAAGTAGAACGAAAGGCAGGGCAGGAATGTGTCAGGGGTCATCTGTCTCACTCAGCAGTTACGCTTCTTAGGCTTCATGCTTTAATAACTTCATAGCGTTATCTAGGTTCGATAAATTATATCCGAAAAGGTATTGTTTCAAGTGAAGTAAAATACGATGTACTCCTGGACTCAAGGTAAATCTTTTTCTCCTTGATTCACTTCTTCCTATTGATTCATTTAGATTAAGCGAGATGTGATAGTCGACATTATTCTTATAATTTTGCGATATTTGTCATCTTAATTCATAAACATATTCAATAAAGGTTGATGAACTGAAAATATGATAACATTATTAATGATCTTATAAGGGCATTCGTTAGAAATTATTCACTAATGTTTCAGCCCTCGGTCAAATCAAATTCTTACCCCCTCCCCGATTCAAAAAAATTAAATTTTCAAATTTAATTGTAATTGGGTTATATCTAAAAGAAATAAGCATTTTGTACAATCTGTATAATATTCGAACCAATTTTTATACTTATATCTAAACTATATTTCGATACTTTTTATTGACGTATATTTTTACAATAAAAAATAATAGACCATAACAAGTGGTCAAAGTGTCATGTTACTATGTCATGTAAACTTCTTCAATATATGTAAACCTGAAGATGACTCAAATCAGAGTCGTATTTTGTATTTAATTTGTTGATAAATTAAATACAAAATGTCTTTTTTAATATTGTTTTATACTGTTTAGTGACACTATATTTGATATTAACACCCATATTAAGACTTCCCATACATATTCTTCATGCAGTCAAAAACCCATATTAGGACTTATTTTTTCGCACTGTTGTCCATAAAAAGACATTAATTATTTCATTAAAATTGGTAGACTCTGAAAGATTTGCAAAAAAATAGGAAGAAGTGAAACGTTTGTTGTATCATAGATCTTAAACGATCTTTGGTTCTTCACAGGAAAGAAAAAAATGAATGTGAGGTATTCATCACTGGATTCTTATAAGAATCTTAGGGTAGATGAAACATCATGGGAAAATATAATTTTTAAGACTGTAGATGAAATGTTTTGTTGTAATTATTTTTCACATATTGAAAATAATTTAATATCTCTCGTAAAATAATATTGAAAATTTGGTTATTTCTTCAGTATTTACTATACATCTCCCTGACATGCACCTTAGATCATGGCTAAGGTTGACCTTTTCGGAAATCCGATTGTACACATTCGTGGAACTAGATGAAAAGTCAGCCATTTAATACTGATTTGGAGGAGGGTCACTTCTGTAAATTTCTTTTCCTCTTCAATCTGACCATTCAATGAAGAAGGAAGAATTTTGTATATTTTTTATATTTTTATATATTTAGAATAAATATTTTTTTATATTTAGAAGACGTTTTTACTATTGACAAAATAAATTGATTTACTCAAAAACCATTTCCAGGAAAGAAAAATACGTGGCAGATCTTATCTAGACACTCATTGCCGGTTTTTTCAAGGCATTGTGCATAAGAGATTCCTTGAGAATATAGGGTTGTTTTGCATCACACAATATATTCAAGTAGTTCACATTGATAGTTACACAATGATAATGCATTATGCTAAAACACTAAACATGTTAGGAGTACTTTGTACAGAGTTGGGCAAAACTCAGCAGTGAAACTGGGAATTATGTCGAAATGGGAGTCAAGTCATTCTCCCTGTTTAGTTACCAGAAGTTTGGAGAACGCCATACGTCTCCACATGTTCTACCTTCAAGAGCAGTAAAATCTTATATACCGTGTAATTACAAGTAGAACATAATATTTCATTGTTTTCTTTACACCAGTTACATAGATAATATAGATAATAAATATTAACCATGCAAACAATATGTCATATTAAGTCACGATAAGTGGTAAAAAACAAGATGCATGCACCATAAACTTTATTCCTGTTTTATGTTATGATAGCAAATTGATTCAGCATAGAAGCACAATTTGTCATAACGGTTTAAGATAGATTCCTTGAATGTAATTTTTCTATGGAATATAATCAGAGCCCAGTGTGCATTGGAAAGTAAGGGAAGATGTGAAACGATAGTTCTTTGAAATCTTTCCTGCAAAACAAGTAAAATTAGTAGAAGGTAACCACCTACGATAAACAATTGGTCGAAGTAGCGATGATATTATTGAACATCGTTGTTCTCACACAGAACTAGTTCAATTATTTTTCTTTATTTTGTATAGTTTTAGAATTATAGTTTGAAGAAACTTTTTAATGCAATTGATATCTTCTTACACAACGTTTGAAAAATTACGGAGATAATGTGAGGCAATGTCTAGTACTCCTCGGCACGGAAAATACGCTTTTATTTCAATTATAAAGAGATAATACGACCTAAACTCACAATTTCCGAGTACCTTCTCGGGGAGGGAAGTTTGCATCGTCTACGGTCAAGTGAAAATTATGATGGACCGGGACTCGAACCCGGGATTTCCTGCTTCGACCGCAGGTGAGCTACCGCTGTACCACCTGCCTCGAGTCATGTACCTCATACAGAACATCCACCTGGTTGATTAAAATGACGTTATTTACGTTACAAACAAATTCCAATGACTATATTGACGTATTTCATGAAGTAGCACAAAAACCTCAGGCGACAGAAGAACGGGGTTCTGCGAAAAAAGCAAAGAATAGTCCCGAAATATGCAAATTTCGTACGTATCTTTTACAACCAAATTTGTTAGCAGTAAATATATTATTCGAACATTTATATTTAAATACAATACATTAATTTATAATGAAAACAGATGTATCTCGTAAATTTATTCTAAAAATCTGATCAAAAGATTTCGAATGGGACATATTTTGATCAGTAGCATATTAAGTAACAAAGAGAAACATAATACGAAAGGTATGGAGTATTTGAGACAGGAAGATACAAGATATTGATGTAGAAATCGACGAATGTTTTCCTGGTGCGGCGAAGTAAGAAGAGCTTTGATTACGTGTGGCACAAGAAACGTCCATTCTTCCGAAGCATTGCCCTTGCATGAAATTATGTTAGTGTGCTTCATCGGCAATGGAATTACGTCGTCGTATTGCATAGCCACCAGCACTAATGTACTGGTAGAACGTAGTTGTAGATTATAAGCACTACAACTATGCCAGGGGAAGAAAGAACAAAGAATAAGAATTCGTTTTGGTGAAGCATTTTCAAAATTTCAAATTTAAGGATTTTAACTAAGTAACTAAAAACTTTTAACTAATACGCGTGTGTATTGCAGATTAAATAAGTACAAAAACGATTAACAAAACCTACAATGACGAATTTTATCGCAATTCGATCGACAAAAGATACAATTAATATTGAAAAATATTTGCTAAAATTTCAACTTGAACCTCTGATTAAATTCCTATAAAGGAAACAATACCTTGACTTCATTGAAAGGTTTTGTGATCATTGGGTTATTTTGAAATTATGATAAAAATATTTTTCACGTGCTTAAATATGTGTTGTTCAGTATTTTAATGCAATAATTGGATGTTATCCATAAGGGCTGGGTTCAAGTAAATTTCCCTGAAAAATAATGAAATGTCGCTTAGTCTCTTCTAGCTACTTATCAACAAAAATTGATAACTGAACTGGAAAATTTCACAAATGTGCAATGGGAGATAAATTATGTCCAAAAGAAACTAGAAGTAGCTAGTACACGACAAATTAATGATATAATTAATTTAGAAAGTCGCAATAAAATTGGGAGAGATCAATAAAAATATTATTATTTCCCATTTATGAATTTTCTTTTAACTTTTTCATGCATTGACAAATGTTCAAAAATGTACCAGCTTTCTACCTTTATCTACATTTTGTAATATACTGAAAAAAGGAAAGGACTACATTCCAAGTAAAGCAACTAATTCTAGTTGAAAATTATTCTTCAACCTGTTGAAAATAATATTCCTTAGCCATCTGGAAGAGAGTAAGACATATTTTCCATTTATCTTTTTATGGTTTTATTGGTTTTCTATTCATAGAATGGAAATTTAAACATCAAAAATGAATAAAAAAGAATGAATGCAGATAATAATAAACCTTTTGAAAATAATTTTAATTTTATCAATAAAAGCACGAGTCTTACAACCCTTACAAAACGCCTTTATCCTTCATGATTGTGTGCAAAATTCTTGAATTTTTTCATTGGAACTCAATAAGTACTGATTCTCTCTCTCTCAGTGGGAATTCGAGTCATGTAACTTATAAAAATATTTCGTGTTAGCACTCTGATGTAATAACATGATTTTTTAAATTAAATATCTTACCCATTCTTGATGGAATGTGAGAATAACCCTTGTGACAACAAACTAATCCATTTTTTTAGAAGAATTGTTGTTTTTCAAAACACGTGAGACATTCAGAACGGTAGTCGTCTTTGTTGTTGGTTTGTTTTGATCACGTCTTTGTCGTATCGTTATGTTCGATCGTTTTGCTTCTGCTTCTCCGAAGCTAATTACACGAGGTGACTGGTCGCAAAAGAAAGCAGGTAATGGGAATGACAATTCCGCGGTGCTCACCTTGTAGCCGAAGGGCGACCCGGCAGCGGGGTGCAGCGGCGGGGACCCCACGCCGGCGGCGGGTTCGTCTCGGGTGGCGGGAAACAGGCCGTCACGCAGGACGGCAGCAGCGGCGTCCGCTTGGGACGCGGTGGCTGCAGTGATGGCAGACGCCAACGGACGGACAGCGGCCGCTCACGGCTCGCGTCGGCTGCTGGAGACGACTCTTCGTCCTCCGACACACTCGCGTCAGCGTGACACCACCGCACACTGTCGGCGACGGACGGACGACAGTCGTCGCGCCGTCGAGCGAGGGGGCGGCAGAGGCGGTTGCTGCGCGGCGGTGGCGGGCAGCGGGCGGGCAGGCGGGAGCATGCGCACACGCGGCGCATCGGGGCGGAGCTTCGGAGCCCCTCCCTCGCCGACCCTCCACGCGCCCCTGCCACCGCCCCTGCCCGTCGCCCGCTTCTGCCACCACTGCCCTCCGGAGTCACGGTGCCCGGAGATTATGCTAACAAGACGTAGAAAGGGATGGAAGAAGAAGGCTATCCGCCGGGGAGGGATTGCAACGAAGAAATTGAGAGGGGTGGATTTGTGGGTTTCGAAAGTGTTGTGCGGTATCTCGGGGATGGAGTGGAAGGGAAAATTGTGAGCTATGGAGGAGAACGGAGACGCAAGCGGATTGGGGAGACTTAGTGAATTTCAAGATAACGGATAAATGGGGAATTCGATAACGAGACGTGAAAAGGGTTAGGAAAGTAAAGTCGACAGACGAGGCGGAGATGGAGCTGGATGAGAGATTGGTCGAGAAGTAAATGTGTTGGGTGATTTGGAAAAATGATATTGTTCATTTCAGGTGAAAGTTTATAAATAAATGGTGACATGCGTAGCATCGAATTAAGGAATACTATAGTACAGTAGTTGCTAAAAAGTAACTGTTACTTTAAGTAATACTAAGATACTAGTCACTTAGTATCTTTCATATAAGCGAAAAACATAACAAAAGAAAAAATAATTTGAGGATTATAAATTTTACAGGGTGTTGTAAGTTAGGAAAATACGAGATATTGTCTCTTATTTGAGAAAAATAATTTACATGACTAATGTAGGTAAAAATCAATTTGGTTTTGTTTGATTGTTTGAATTTCCCTTCAAAGGAAGTGTTCAACTTAAAAGCGTATGTAGGCTCCAAGGAAAAATTTCAATGGTTTTGTAAGTGCTTTTTTTAAATTCTTGTTTTCGAAACGTTGAAAAAAAATATTGAGATTTATGTAGAAAAATGTTATAAAAAAAGGTTGTCAAAAATTGCGAGTTCTTGGTTTTAAACTCAGAATCCGATGAAATTATTTTCAGCAGGTTTTTCAGTCCGGAATCCTGACCCATTTTTCAAGGAATTCCTTGCATATCATTTACTTAGATGTGGAAATGTTAATTAAAAAAGGTATGAGTATACAGAAAAACAGACATAAGTAGGTATGAGTAACTCAAAGTCCATCCCTCTTCCGCGGATAAAGCGAACTGTTCGAAGCATGAAAAAGATGTAAATCAACAGAATATAAAACTACATTATTATTCTTCATTGCGTATTGTATGATAGTAACAATTTATCGTTCTGCTGATCAAATGTACTTTATTGAAATTTAATTCTTCTATCCATGAGAAAGAACACATGGTTACCACTCAACGCAAATAAACTTACTAGTCTTTAAAACTCCAATAATGCGTTTCAGCAAAAATTCCCGTCGATATTCTCCCAAATATTTTTACTTCTTCATAACGTCAAGTATATTCGAATAGCGTCGTAATATTCTTCGTGGTTATTAAATTGACAGCCCATCGTCACTTAAACCTACTGGCTATAACACTTAAATTCAACGAGTATCAGTGAATCGACACTGCCATTATTTCAAGTTTCGAACTTCGGCACAACTTCTGTTTGCACGAGACGATCTGTTTGAATGTGTTCACGACAAACACTCATACGCATACATTCTGCTAAATAATCATAAAAATGCGGGGGAATAACGCGGTAAAACATGTAATTGGTTTGGCGAGTATCGGTGGTAGATAATTAAAAATACCAATTACGAGAACCACAGAGTGCGCGTGCGTTGAGGCAGACTGACTGGGGTTGCCGTCCCCCCACCCCCACATCCTCCCCTCTCTCTTGGTGGACGCGTGCACCAACCCTCGGCGATGGAACCGCGGCGTCCGATACAGCAGCTGAATACCGCTCGGCGTACGGTCCACGCCCAGCAAAAATGTAACCACAGAGGAAGCCATGTCCAGCAGAGGATTCATATTTCTCAGTTCTTGCGAGATGATTTAAGAAACCTGGGCAGATTTTGAATTTGGGGGCCCCTCAGCACTTTTCCCAGCTCCTCCACCCCTTCCTGCAATCAGTACAGCTCTACAAATCTACCTATCCAACAATTATTATGATATAACCATTGCCTACACTTATTTATCGACAGTTCATTATCAACAAAAATATATCCTTGGAGTGTGGTTCCTTGAAGCCAAAAATGACAAATCAAAAATATTTTTTGGTGACAACTTTTCAATTTTTATTGATTTGTATTACATATGTTATTCATCTCTCATTGGAGGCCGTATTACTTGGGCCCCAGGGTAAACTGTCCCCCCCCACCCATTCACGTTTTGGCGGTACTGATCTTACATTATGTACGTTTAATCATCTGAAAAGACCATCTCTTCTATCTCTTGAATCAACTTACCACTTTTTATGAAAATATTTCGAACTGAAATATCGTGTTAACTATGAAATACAAGTACAATATAAGACATTTTTTTCGTTTAGTTAGAGAATACTTGACAGGATATTGCATCACCAAATAGTAGCTCTTCGATAACAAAGTTTCCGCGCGTATAACTGTAGTTCTCAGATTTTATATCACTTGCTGATATAGCAAAAACAATATGGTTGCTCTACAATGAAATATGTTCACGACTGTGTGCATTAAATGATATCATCTTGTACTGTCATACGTGTAATTGTGGTTTCTACATCGATCGACATGTGGTGTTTTAGCTAAGGGATCATAGCGAAGTGTTACAATCGGCACAACATAGCTCTCGCTCTGACTGCCGAGTTGAAAGTGAGGGCGTGGGGGTGAAATAGAAGAAAAATAAACCATATTCTGAAAAAAATCGCAATTCAAAGCGAAGAGTCGACTAATTCGGCACACACCTTCCGTATCTCCCCACCGACCATCGAAGTACGTCGAAGGGGCGGGGAAACAGTTTTCGTGGGAAGTGCGACTGTCCCATTAGCAGACGTATAGCATCAATTGTTGCGCGGCTTATAGCAATCATGCCAGAAATGGGTGGGTATTATGTTTCACGGAACAACCATATAGTTGTGGATACTACAATAAGAGAAGATCAGTAAAATTCTTTACCAAAAAATCTGAGCAAACTTAGGACGAAATGACATTTACTACACAAAATCCAGATATCATAGAATTGTCAGCTATGTACACAAAAATTAAATTTCGGCTAAGGGACTCAATCCATGAATTTAGTAATCAAAGAGGCAACTTCATTCGTCATTCACATTCATGGCCACTTGTTATTTGAATAAGTTTTTATCTACAGTCGCACACAAAAATATTCGGTAACTCTTCCAGATTTAACAGACAAAATCAAAATCTGTGACTTCATGAGAGTGACCGAATATTTTTGTGACTGTATATGTAACAATTTATCTGAGTTTATTGCCACTTAGTCTTAAATTCTAAGCTAAGTCTTTCCTAGACTAGCCTTCCTTCTTTGCCGCATTCTTTGTGACTTGAACACGAAACAAAAGAAAAGGACGGTCCGACTGTGCGCATGACCTTGTGTGGTAACCTTTGGGCGAGAGAAATAGAGTTGGTTCTTTTCTTAAAACGTTGACTCTCTATCGCAATGAAAATAACAGATATCGTAGTTCGTAAAGAAAGTGGTTCACATGAAAGCTGGATGTACGAAATTAAGCTTATTTCATTCTGCATTCACCGGTAATAGACAAAAAAGACACGGAAACATCTCCGGTTAAGCTAGTGCGCGCAATTAGGAGAGATTCTAGAGCAGTGGTTCCCAACCTTTTATGAGGTATCGCCCCTTAGTGGAAGAGGACTCACCCCTGTCGCCCCCCTTCTCTTAGTACGGTATACCCTTATTTAAATGTAAGAAACGTGTTGTTGTAAAAATAATAGACTGAATTATTCTGTTAAATGATTTATTACTATATACAACAAATAATTAACCAATGTAGTTGTGTCCAGAATTCTTCTTCTCATCAGTCTCATCTCATGAGTATGAGCTCAATTTTCTCACATTTTCTTAGCTGTGTACAAATACCTAAACTTAATCTGTAAATTGTAGAATTAGAGTAAAAAAGTTGCGTCATAGAATACCCTGAACCAATTTTACAAAATGTTTATAATTTCAATTTAATTTATTTACCTTTTTAATGGCTCCCTTGCGCTTGGTGGACTGCAGTCAAAGCCTGAATATCCGGCTGTATGTTGGTCAGGTGAAGGCGCAAGTCTCCTTTGGTGCAAACATCCAATTTGTTCCTTTGTTTTGTGAGGAGCTGGACGACAGAGCTGAATCCTTTTTCCACTAAATATGTGGATGGAAATGAGATTAGAAGGGGTTCAACCATTTCCCACAGTTTTGGATAAGAGTCCATGAGTTTTACCCAGGCTAACTCGTAACCATGCTGCTTGAAAATCATCTTTGCCTCACAGTCATATTTCAGGTCCAAAAACTCTGTCTGCAAAATATGTTCAAGGGTGTCCACCGCGTCAAACGAAAATGGATCAAAAACCCAATCTGGAATTTGAAGATTGGCAATGTCTTCAAATCTTGATTCTATGTCACATTTTAGCTTGTCAAGGTGGTCAGTGAAAGTGAAGATTTGGTCATCTTGAAGATGGAGGGATTCTGAGCATTTTTGTAGGGATGGAAACTGACACAGTTCACCACGACCTATATTACCTTTGAAAATGGCCAACTTGGCAATGAACGAACTGATAATGCCTTTTGCTTTGATAAGATTCATCTTATTTCCTTGCAGCTTCATGTTGACCTCATTGAGTTTTTCGAAAATATCAGTCAGATATGCAATCTCGAATTTGCGAAGTCTCAACGCTTGACTCAATTCAGGGTCACAAGAATCGAGGAACTCAGTCACTGTTTCGAACAATTCAAAAAATCGCCGCAAACAGTTTCCTTTTGAAAGCCACCTCACGGCCGTGTGAAGGAGCAACCGCTCAAATTCCTCATCATTTTCGTGGCATAGTTGTCGGAAGAGACGGTCATTCAGGGCACTGGCTTTTATCTTATTTACCCCATTAATTACTAGTTGAAGGGTTTCATGCAGTATACCACTTAATTTTTTTGCTGCTAAGTGTTGGCGATGGATGACGCAGTGTATGGTGATAACGCCTGGAACTTCTTTCTTCAGGTGGGCCAGAAACCCAGCATGGCGACCAGACATGGCAGGAGCTCCGTCTGTAGCGCAGGCGCTTACGTTTGATAGGGGAATATCCTTTTCCTCAAAATACTCTTTTAATACATTAAAAATGGATGACCCCTTCGCATCAGTGATCAAACTTCTTGCAAACAACATTTCCTCGGTAAATTCCTTCTGCTCATTGATGAATCTCACATAGGCCAACAAAATTGCTTTGTTATCAATTACAGTAGATTCATCTATCTGTAAAGCTAATTTTCTTTTTTTTAGCATGTGTGTAAGTTTTGATTCGACGTCTGCAGCCATTTCATCAATTCGCCTGGAAACAGTATTGTTGCTTAAAGGCACCGATTGGCTTATTTTGTTACTAGAACCCTCGCCTAACATAATTTCAACAATTTTTTTTGCAGCAGGTAAAATAAGAGTTTCGCCAATCGTGTGAGGTTTGCCACATTTAGCGATCAATAATGCTACCTCGTAAGAAGCAAGAAGACCTTTGTCAAGATCGGTTACTCGTTTTTTAAATAGTTCACTTACATTGGGACGTTTTTCTGCTTTAGCTTTGAGCTCTTGAAAATAACTGACGTCTTTATTCATTTTGTCACTGTGTGCTCTTGATAAATGTTCTTTCATCCGCGAAGGCTTCATGGCTTCATTGCTAGTAAATGTTTTATCACACAAAAGACAATGTGGAAACTGCACATTTTTTGGTGACACAATAAAACCGTATTTCAAATACTCAGCTGAGTACTGACGACACTTTTTCCTCGAATCCATCATGCGCGGTCTTCCGTACTTCAAAACTAACGAACGAATACTAAACAGATACGCACAATGTAATCGCAATGTAGTCACTGGCGTAGCCTACTAAAGACATAGAAGACGTATGACAAACTAGGGTGAGTGTTGTGATTGACACGAAGACTAGATGTGTACGCACTAACAACAACATGCCCGCAACACTAACCTGTGATGGTGGTGCCAGTAGAAGGGGTAGCGCTGTGACCTTGCCAGTTACAAATAGCTGGTGACTCAACTACTTCACACCAATTCCCTTACCGGCGCGTGACCAACGAGCCCTGAGGAATTACGCAACTCTATCATGCACACTTGCATATTTTATACAGATCATATTTTTTGCCCATAATTTTCTTAAAAACGAGTGAATTTGTTTTTAAACCGCTACCGTGTTTCTGCGACACTTAAGATTCTACTCTACAGAAGAGTTAGTTTATTTTTTCTGCCTTTTCATACTGATCGCCCCCCTGTCGCCCCTCACAAATTTATCGCCCCCCTTAGAACCCAAATCGCCCACCGGGGGGCGATCGCCCCCAGGTTGGGAACCACTGTTCTAGAGCAATTCAAAAGTTTAGGGTGGAGTCGTTTTGAGGTGTTTTATGTAAACTTTACATCGTTGAAAATTCCAAACGGGTTGAAATACTATAACAATACTTGGTAGTTTTGTTAGTGTATATGAATGCTACCTCTCTACCAAATTTTATCGAAATCGAAGATGGTGGAGTTTATACCCTGTGTTGATTTGATATGGAATGACCCCACCCTGCTGGAAATATGCTGTACCCATGGTCACAGTACTGTTCCCATGGTCACAGTACTGTTCCCAATGGTCACAGATGCTACACCCATGTTTCAGCACTGTTCCCATTGATCACAGCACTGTTCCCATGGTCACAAGTCTCTCTCCGTAGGGTTGTGACCATGGAAAGGACGAAGAAGGAAAGAAGGGCGACAAAATGGCTCATATACGACGTATGTAGACAAGATTTCTCCAAGTTCTTTTTATGTTGAATGTGAAATGCCGGTTTTATTGTCGTCGCAGAAAATACCCAGCTTCTGAAGAATATCTGACATTGACACTTGGTGCTAGGTAGCCTACATATAGACAGGAGGTTGGTAATGTTTTATGATTTTTATATACAAAATACAATTTAAGGTTAGGGTAAGTAGAAGTTGGAGTAAATTTAATTACTGATAAAGATGCACTTTTAAATTGTTTTTATTTTTCAAATGACTCCGTTCTTAGTAAATATAATATGTTTATCCTCTTGTACACTAATGATAACAAAAAAGGGCCCATTTATTTTTCTAAGTCCCATGCTCTGACCAGTTTTGGATCTGTTAGAAAAAATAAATTTATCTACAATAATGTAGTGTAATTAGAAAAAATACAAAATAAGAATACAGGGACCCTGAAGATGATTCTAAACTAGCATCACAACATTGACCATGCACGATTAAATTGCAATAGACTGTTTAACAAAAAATAAAGTAATTGATTGTTTATAATAAAATTGCATAATTAATAGAGCATATACCTTTTTCTTTAGTAAATATTGTTCGCCAAATGGATAATGTTGTAAATCTAGATGCTATATGAATAAATATTTATTGAAAATATGGTTTGGATATATATTAGACCCGTTTCCTACTCAATATTTTTTTAAAATAAAGTTTTAATACTTGGGGTATAATTACGAACTCGTGAATTTCTTTTAGTATCATTGTCTTCTTTAAATATAAATTATTTGCTTTTAAATTCAATATTAAATTGTTTTGCACATGTTTATTGAAATTTTGAAGAACTTTTCTAAATTCCTCGTAAAATATATCATTAAACACTTTCATTTACACATGAAGTAACTAAAATATCGAAACTTAAAGAGAACATGAATAGAAATTATTTTATAGAACTTTTGTCGTCTCGTCGGCAGATGAACTTAGTCGTAATGTGCCCTGCCATGTTGCCATGTATATGGTAATGCTACGTTGCCGAATTGACAATTGCTCAGCGTATGTTTTTAGATTTTCCTAAGCATGAATTAAGGTTTCGTTCCTTAAAGCTCCCAAACAGATATTACGAGCTGAATTGTGGAAAAATCATTCAAAAATCAGTTCACAAGTGTCACAGGGATTCGATCCCACCTTGTGGTGGCAGAACACTCATAGCAGTGCTTTAGTGCTCTCAGCCAATTACACTTTTGCTGTAGGAGGTAAAATGTCTGTTGAAAATTCGAACAAATAAATAGCCACTCAAGTCTGCGTGTTTTAGTCGGTTTGACAATGAATGACATTCTTTTTTTCTTCAATTGCCTCGTGCAACAACGCGGGAATTATGATTTAATAGATTTATAAATAAAATAATTAATTGAGTTGAGAGTACAATTACAATTAAAATTATTTTATTTCATACCAGAACTTTGTAATATTTGAAATAACAAAGTGAAATTATACTTTGAAATTAAATTGACGTCCTTCCTCAAAATTATTTTAATAATTCTGCATAATATCATTATTTAGTATTCCTTGTTGAAATGAATTCTTTTAACTTCGTCTGTAAGTAGTGTATTCCCAATATCTTATCTTATCTGATCAGATAACCTCGTGTTTCTCTGTGGAGGGGCAAACTGTTTCACACAAGGAACAAGGTTAATAAAAATATTGAGTAGGAAACAGGTTTAATATATATCCAAACCATATTTTCAATAAATATTTATTCATATAGCATCTAGATTTACAACATTATACATTTGGAGAACAATATTTACTAAAGAAAAAGGTATATGCTCTATTAATTATGCAATTTTATTATAAACAATCAATTACTTTATTTTTTGTTAAACAGTCTATTGCAATTTAATCGTGCATGGCCAATGTTGTGATGCTAGTTTAGAATCATCTTCAGGGTCAGTGTATTCTTATTTTTTCTAATTACACTAAATTATTGTAGATACATTTATTTTTTCTACACACATTAAAAAGGAAAAAAGAAAACCCTAGATGTTGTGAAGGTTTAGCCTTTCAGAGTCATAATGCATATTACACTAACGTAAAACATAAATGTATTCCTCTCCGCGAGTTTCATTAGAAATCTCTTCGCTGTTCCTGCTCTATCAGTTGACAATCAAATATAAAAGTTTGTTTAATTTTACGTTCTATTTGTTAAACGAAATTACGTGTCATTCGCGCCTTCGTCGTTTGTCCGAGAGGAAAATTTCTGCGATCTAAATTTCTAATTTTACAGCGAGTAAAAAGTAGAACGCCATTAAAATATTATGCATAAGTAACAAATATTACAATGAAAAAACATATTTCGTATAATATCCCATATTTGTGGAACACTTTCTGAAAATATGAAATTCTCTGTTGAATTGACGGCAAAGTGTTACGTTAATTGGAGAAGATTTCTAGATTTAAAACAACAAGTCCTTAGAATATGACACTGAATCAGGAATACGGCGAACTACAAGTTGCGATAACTTAACATATAAAACTAACCTTGTTAACTGCCTCGCTCGATTTAAATTTACTGTAAATATTATACTGAATGTTTGACTAATACGTTTATCTTCACAAATGTAACATCCATGTTGCTTCGTAAAAAGTTATATACCCGCAAAGAATGATTCTAAGTGACAATGTTCGTTCCCTGCTCTGGAAATCAATAAATAAAACTGAATATCGATACTAACATTATAAATGAGGAGTGGGTTAAGAATGTATAATATATAAAGTATTTCAATTGAAAAAAAAAACGTCAACGAGGTTTCCATATTATTGATCTCTGATTTTTTTAGGTTGCACGATTACTACCAAATTGTTATATCGTTAATAAATATGTCACAAGAGGATGTAATTTATTTGTTCCTTAAGTAGTTTTATATTATTTATAACTCGAGAAATAAACTTTTGTGTTATTAGTTCATATTTTGTACAATNTTTCACATATATGAAAAACTTAAGAGAATCGCAAATTATGTGAAATTACTTTCGACAATACACATCACTTGTAGGCAATGAGATTTGATTTCTTTACTTCACTGTATAAATATAAGAAATTATAGGAAATTTTATAAGTAATTTGTGATTCGAATTATACCAATTCCATACGATATTTTGCAATTATATTCAAATTCTGTTAAAAACTACATTTTATCACAATATACGGTAGTTATTGTCGAATTAATTAATCTCCAGAGGTCGCCCTAAATAATTATTTCAATCATTTTCGTCGTCGGATTGTTTGTATATTTAATTTTTTTATTATCTCATTTGTAACTTCCGTAGTAACAAATATATTATTATATTAATATCCTTCATTCAGTGTTAGTTGTCAGTTTTCGTGTATTCTCATTTGCTTTTGTCGTTAAGTTGCTAACTATCTCACAACAACG
>NNCF01127402.1:80478-91747 GCA_002313205.1 Laupala kohalensis | reverse complement strand
GGGGGGGTACCAATCCCATCAAGTTCTTATGATGTCATGTTTATGACGACACTTTTATGGTTGTTTATTGGTTGATCAAAAGCTCACGCCACTAGGGAAACGGCGAATCGCCTCTCCGCTGCCCAAGATGTTTCTGACTGCAGTCGAAGCCATAGTTGGGGCAGCGAAGTAAATGAAAGTTTTCCACTGTCTAAGTGGGACCGTAACAAAGAAAGAAATATGAATTAGCACTAGCTGAACTTGAAAAAGCAAAACAACTAAATATTGAACAGCTTGAAAAAATTAATACCAAAGAACAAAGTGAAAGTGTTCCTGATGACGATCTGGAAAATAAGGAAGAAGATTTAGAATTGATTGAACGAGATCTATTGCGAGAGAGTAATAAATTATTAAGATTCAAAATACAACATCTTGAAGATAAATTAAAACCTGATAACGAATCAGAGACAATGGGTATCAACAAGAAATATAGTGAAGTTTTGAAGCAAAGTAGCTCTAATGTTAATTCTTAGATATAGTATTGATGGTATCCCCAAAACAAAATCAAACTTCCGCTATTACTGCTAATATGATAAAATAACATGTTGACATAAATTGCAAGTAAGTAATGTGAAAATAAGTGAAAAAACCAAGGGAAAAGTGGCAGTGATTTGTAGTAGTGAAACGAACTCAAATAAAATAAAAACTGCTCTACAAACTAATTAAATAAATAAATAAATAAATTTATTGTCAAAAAACAAAACAAACTGCTTATGACCACGTGGAGGAAAAAAAACTAATTTACTCTCCGGAAGCAAGCAAGGGACCATCCCATCAATTCCGATCAAGGGCCCTAAGGCAGAGGCGGATTCAAAAAATTCAGCAAAAATTCCTAGATAAGATAAAAAGTTAGCTGCGAGTTATAATACTAATTATAATATTAATTATAATACTAATTGTTTGGACATTACCCTAAATGAAGTTAAAAAGGAAAATCCAAGACTAAAAATAGTGGGTGTATTTGATACTAGTGACAAAGAGACAGACAATTGAACAAAACAAACAGAGGGCGCAGACTACTTTTTAAAAATACATCATATGACCAAAATTAGAAACAAGTAGAGTTCCATTATCTTTGTAGAAGTTAATAAGGAAAAATATGACAGGTTTGACAATATGGATCAGCTGTCATGTGGATAGTACAATTTGAATATAAATGATGATTATAATATTAATAGCTGTAACAGATGTTGCAAATATGGTTACTCCAAGAAAATATGTGGAAACTAACAAAATTTTTTCAATTATTTTTATTCACATAGATTTCTTGTTTGATTTAAATTCATACATATGGCATGTTTTTGCTACTGTTATATTATGCCCATGATTTTATGCACATGTGTTTAACAAATGTAAAGCCACTGAAAATTAAAACATAAATAAATAAAAATTATCTTTAAATTGTAAAATTTGGACAAACAATTCAGATTTTACAAGCTGTCACTCCAGCCGTGTGTTGCCTCGGGAGACCAGGCAGGCATTCAAATGGCGCGGCACATGGCATGAGGCGGCTTCACATGAAGCAACATTTAATTATTTTCAATAATTATATTATGACCAAAATCTTCAATATTAAATGGTTTGCTAACACAAAAACACACATGTGAAGCTGGGGTAGATTGCTAGTAAATGATAGGGAGTAGTTTGCTCGTAATAATTTGGGTTTTATTTAAAGAAAAAAATAATAATAAATACAGTGGATAAAGTCACAAAAGGGGATGAGTGGAGGGGTTGTTAAATAGTTCAGTGAGTGAGTGAATGAGTGAATGAATAAATGAATCAACCAATCAACTACTCAAAGATGATCCAATTAATGTACGTACTTCGGTGTGTAAAACAAAACCTTCTCTTATTTCCGAATGGTTGGCCACCCAATTTTTCATTACCCTTTGCCTTCTGTGCCTTTGTGCGACCCAGTTACAAAAATCGAACAAGATGCTGACATCACTACGTTCTGGAACCATAGTGCATAAGTACTCTTTAAGAAATATTTTTGTTCACTCAAAGACATAATGCTATTACCATGAGGTTGACATTACTTACCACATTGATTATTTGTTAAATCCTTAATATTTCTGGCAAAATCTGGCCAATTTTCAAAAAGCTTTCCAGTTTTATCAGGGTAAAGAATTTCAAAATCACTTTCTAACTGCAAACAAGAAGAACATGCTTTAATACACCAAAATAGGAAAAATAAAACTTGAATATTTTTTTGTTGTGTTATTTATGAGATAACAGGCAAAACACATACCGGCTTGTGTCCAAGTGGTTCTCTCAAGAATAGAAACTGAGTCCTGTATGAAGATACACGACACTTCCTAATTCTCGGATATCAAATCTACATTGCGCTCTTGCATTTTTCACTGCGTTCAGGCAAAACGGCGCTGTCTCACACCTTCTTGTTTCGACATCATTAGATACCTTCTGCTGACCTTCGAGCCACTTCACTATCAATTGTGAAGCTGGATTAATTTCTTGAAATTCACAAAGAGACAATAATTTAGTTCAACCTCCACACTCCAAATATATCTTCCACACATTATCCTACTTACTCACCGGTACAAGTACCAGTTCCAGTACCAGAACCAGAATGAGAACCAGAACAGAGAATTGTCTCTGCATTTACACTGGGTTGTTTCCATATAGAGAAACGTACTCCACTTTTCAATAATTCTCTGGCCTCCTTTTGTAGGAGTATTGATCACTAATCTGCCTCTAGCCGAGTGTTTAATAACCATACTGTTAGCCCTCACACACTGGTATGGAACAAAATAGGTTTCCTTAAAGATAGGGGGCAATTGTTATCACCTGAACAACTCGTGACTTTGATGTACACTTGACAACGTTTACAACATTTCACTGTATGTTGCCAGCAATGAAAGTTGTGATGTGTCTTTTCCACAAACCCTGAGAATTAATGTTTACTTTCTGGAAAGTACTTTCAAGCCCTGGATTGACAGAGAACAAAGACCTCATGGGTTGCAACAAGACAGTCACATGACGCTCCGGCAACACAGGATTGGATAAAGAATTGACTTCTGGGCTACACAACCCCTAATATATGACCTTCATCCTCCACTGAATTTCTGTACTGAAAGAGAGAGAGACAGAGTTGTTGATCGACACCTAATGGACACCCACGACCCTCAGAAAGTAGCCATTGTAACAGAAATTATTTTATTATTTTGTATGGTAAATGAATCTAATACAATCATTAAATTCAAGCACTTAGTGCTGTTGATGGTATTAGTGCGATGTTGTTGGAGCGTTCTAAAAAAAAATTAATATTACTTTAATAATGGTGGTAAATTCTTATTTCACAATAGAACAATTAAAGAGTGGGATTTAATGTCTGCATCAGTTGTGGAAATCATCAGAGATTTTATACTCCGCATCTATACACAGGGTTAGAGAAGTTCTTAATAATAATAATAATAATTCCTTGTTTTACCCCATCCTGGCCCGGGTTTTCCTCCGTTTTTCCTTCGGGTAGAGGCGGATTTCTTATACAGGTTCTCTAGGCTTTGTCTAGGGGCGTGTTTATTGTAACAATAAATCGTGAATTTAGTGTTGTTGTTTTTTTCAACTCTTATGATTTTTAAACTCTATACTCAGAATAATCTATAGTTCGATAATAACTTGTACATGTAGATTTACAAACATATTTGCGTTAAATTACAAACATATTGACATTATATATGTATTATAACTCGCAGCTAACTTTTTAATCTTATCTAGGAACTTTTGCTGAAATTTTTGAATCCGCCTCTGCCTTAGGGCCCTTGATCGGAATTGATGGAATACGTCCCTTGCTTGCTTCCGGAGAGTAAATTAGTTTATTGTCCTCCACGTGGTCATACGCAGTTTGTACTGTTTTTTGACAATAAATTTATTATTATTAAATTTATTATTACTTATCTCAACAAACTTTTGCATTTATTAACATAGTTAGCTATCAACTTAATGGCAGTACACTGGTATTTTTATAGTTTATTATTTCATGTCTTATGGCCAGGTTTAGACCGTGAGGCCTTCAGGTGAACTAGGGTCAGGGAATTGAGAAGGAGAGATATTGCCAGAGAACTTGGTGAGGGAAACCTGAGCTGAAAACCTCACCTGAAACAGGGTTTTTGATCCCGTGTACTCTACTCTGCTCAGCGGTATCGTTACCACTGGATCTCCGCTGTAGGTACCTATCTCCAGACAAGAAAATAAAATACGAACACCTTTCAGTATCTTTCACCGGACAAAGAAAAGCAACAAATTCCTTACACACACAAAAATACTGAAGGTTATTGCTATCCAGTGGGAAGTTAACTGTGTTAATAAATGCATGATTGGCAGGACTTGCAATATTAGTTTCATTCGAGGATTTGGATTATTCACATGACGCAGTTTAGCAATTTACACTGCTCAAGGTGGTTTAATTCAATACAATCATAAAAAATTTAATTTACTTCATTCTTTTGTCATTCTTCCATAAAAAATCTATTATCTAATATTGTAAATGGTTCATGATGAAAATAAATCTTACGAACCTAATAAAAATAAAATTATATGAAGTAACAACTAGAAAGCTAGAATGAAATCTATGAATTGCTTTTACAGAAATTACTGAAAAGTTACCTCCAAAGCTTTATACATTTCCTAAAATTCCATTCAAATCTGTCCTGTAAAATCCAACATATAATACACCTCTTTATCTATACCAGATATTTGAACAATAACCAGTTTTTTGTAGGAAATTAATTTGGTTGATGCGAAAGTTTAAATTACCAAACTTGCTTTTGTTGATTTGCTATGAAATATGATGAAATTTGTTGAAAAATTTAATTTTTGCTTTCCATCACTATAAATACAACAATTACACTTTGTAGATTTATATACTGGAGTTCGATTTGTCTGTGACGCATTTAAATGTCCGTGTGTACCGAGTGCCAGGCCTCGTTTCTTCACACTATGTGCTTTTCCTATACAATAGTATCTCATTTTGTGAAAATGTATTTTCGAAGGAATTTTTTTGTTGAGTTTCTGAAGAACATTAGAGCACTGGAAATCAGTGGACAAAACCTAATTAATTGCCACAGCCAGAGTATTTTTTTCTCTCCAAATGGTAGGGATCAACCTCACTGAAAACAAACATCTCCCAAAAAACAACACTTTCAGAGAAGATTTTGAGTGTGAAAAATCAATTTATTACTAACAAGCGGAATACAAAACTATAATGAAGATGAGTGTGCCACTTGTTCAGTTCTGTGATTCATTTACTAATGGTCATTTATATCCTAATTTCCATCATCATTATATTACTTTTTAACACTTTAAGATGGTGTTCGCAGGTCCTGGAGCAACACCACTGTACTGAGCATTTTAACAAATATTCTGATTTTTGTCCAGCAGGTTGTGTTGACCTTCAATCTACTTGCTGCATTGCAATTCTAGCGCTTTCAAACACGTAAGCAAAGTTTGCACAAGTAAGTCTAGTTATTTGGTGACATATGTTAAAAAAAGGGTGAAAATTATTTTTCATGTTTTGAAAGTTTTTGAAGACACATTAGGGTATGAACAATGCAATTACAAAGCAAAAGTAGTTTGGACATAATACATTTTCTCAATAATACTTCTAAGAAATAACGTAACAATGGTCAGGAAGAAACAATAGATGAGCAAAAGCGCACCTCTATACTGCCAAAGTACTCTCCACCTCAAAAAGCTCCCTACATTTTTTACGAGTGATGACACCATAGGGTGCAACATTCCGGGCAAGTCGGGTGACGTTATCTGATGTACCAGATAGGACACACAAATCTTCTACAAGGATCTGTTCAAGAGACCCATCCCTCAAAATGTACAAGTCAATAATTACTTCAGTTTGCCTTCGTTTGTAATGGTCTGGCGAATCCTGAGTCCCGAGATCTTCATCCCTTGATTCTCTGTTACCTTTCCTTCTCTACGGCACAGAAAATGAACTTGCAAATTGTCAACGTCCTTCTCACTTTAGTAAGTTCCTGCATAAAATTGGTGATATAATATATTTTAACTCAGAAGGCAACTCAGTATAAAGTTCAAAATAAAATTAGGATGTAGAGACATTCAAGTATACCTCCAATTTCTTCACTACTATTAATTGCTCTTCTGAATTAGGAATCAGATCCTTGAGAGATTCTGCATCGGAGAGAGAGAAAGAATTCTCTAGAAATAAAGAAGAAGACAGAACAATTTAAAATTGTTTTCACAAATACAAAACAAACTTGTACATAAACANAATTTAAAATTGTTTTCACAAATACAAAACAAACTTGTACATAAACAATTAAAAACAACACACTCGTTTTGTGTTTCTATGATTAAAGTCTACCACACATTTAATTTTTTAGTGAAACAAAATGAATTATCCACATGAACTCTTAAACGCTCCCAGACAAGCAATAGTTCGATAGTAAATTTTCTGTTTCAATAGTCTATAATTATCAAATGATGTTAAACTGATTACTGTATGAATATGACTGATAATATTAATAATAATATTTTCATCTTGTATCAAATCTCATAGAGAATTAAAAATAATGAAATAATAATTTTGACTTATGATTTGCAGCATTTTGTTTCACAAAATTATGTCTGTTATCTCCCTCATTCAAAAGAGAGAGTATTTTTTAAGAATAAAATTATCAACTATTTGACGTTTTTATAATATATTAATGAGAGGTGTAAACAGCACAACTATTACCACAGAACCAAATAATGTGAAAATGGATACATCAATAAAATCTTTGGATATGTGTGCATCAGGGATTTTAAACAATGGATTAACTTTTTGCTTAAATACAAGTTACATTGAACAGTTATGTTAGTTTAGTGCACGGGTATTTTTGATTTTTTCTTTCATTGTTTTTGTTTTCAATTTTTAAATGCTTCATTCATGACATATTACTAGGACGTGTGAGTAAAATAAAATTGAAGTTACAAAAAAGGTAGAAAAATTGATAATTTTGTAATGAAATGATGACAGAGTCCCCAACGTGGCCACGGTGTCAGCATGATTGTTCATCACCAAGTCATCCCGGGTTCAATACCTGGGCAGGGTAAGATTAAAAATGTAGCTTCTCATATCCATGTCTCAGTTCAAATAACTGTGACGTATCAAGAGTCCATCCTCTGCAGCTAACAATCATAGTTGTAATTTCGTATACAGCAATCTAGATTTTTATCTAGAAGCTGTTCACCCAAAAATTCACGATGTGTCTAGTGAGTAAATTTGTACAGAAACTGAGCCTTACTAACACTCGTCATTGTGGCCCTTCATTGGCCGAAACGAAAATACATACATAATGATGATAGATGTGATGAGAGATGATAGCAAATTTGTACAGAATCTTTACTTCTGAGACATGAATCAAAGTTCTTCAACCACATCTCTTAGTCAATATTCCACTGGACACTACATTGGTGTCTTTGCTTCTGGTTATCTGCTCAAAGGTTGCAAGAGATTTTTGTGAGTGGGCGTCATATGTCACACACTGGTTCTACAATATACATTACAACTTTCATAGAGTCTTGAAAAAAAAAATCACGTTTTCTCTCAGAGGAAGAGGTACAAAATGAAGTTCAACAATCAGGTTGAATAAAACATTTTGTCACTTTCTGACTATTTCTATATTACATCATAGCTCAAACACGCAACAACTATATACATAGTACTTAAACTTTAGAAAAGACAAAACATTTCCTAGAAAAATACTTAAGCAAACTGTCATAATTTATTCATTAATTCAGCATATTGATGGGGAGACTACTCAAGGCAGTTTTCAGTAGCTGTTCTATCAGTGGTTTAAAGAAGCCATACTGGGCAACACCGGCAAATGACGTGAGACAATGCATGAACGAGATGAAGGGTGAATGATTATGAAAGAAAGTGGAATAAATGGCAGAGAAAACAGGAGAAGCCCGAGAAAATCTGCCGTGAACCTGCTTCATCCACCACGGAAAATTCATCCCTTGAATGATACTTCACGACCAGACATGACATCTGAACCAGAGTTACTGATGGCAGATTTGGTATCCTTCTTAATTTGCAAATCTACATTACAAATGTCTATCTCTTCATCACTTTCTGCACTGCTTCTTAATTCACATTGAAAGTCCCAGACAATTACGATGTTTTTCACATGTTCGTGATGAAAAGCTTTGAAAACTGATTCTGGACATTTTACACCTCTGGAATGGTTAAGCTTTCAAATTTCCACTAATTTGCTCACAGACTGTTCTGAGGCTTGTAATCTTTCATTTCCACAAACAATAGCAGAGGGATGTATTGGTAGTGCTCATTCTAAGAAGGAAGTCCACGATGTTGCTGAAGGGATTCAAATTGTCACTTTGAGTAGAAAGTACATCCTGGTATTACATCCTGCTTGTCACTATTTATCTGATTTATGCATTTGCACTTCCAGTTGCTTATACTCTGCTTCACTTCAAAAGTGCCATCAGAAAAAATCAATGAAATCTATGAAGATAAGAGCACAGACTGCAATACAACAAATCATACATTCATGAAGTATACTTACTTTTTTTGTGAACACATTTTCTCAATGAAGTAATCTGCAATAATTCAGCAGCTTTTATTAGTAATATCACATTACTGTCAGGTACTTCTACTTTACCAAAGTATATGAAATTCAAAACAAGTTTCATGTTATAGTATTTTGACTCCTTTTAAGGGAATAGTACCCATCTCACAGTGATCCCGAAATAGTTTCTATTCTGAAGAAAAACTAAATATTAATCAAGACATATAATACTAATACACTTCTAATACCTTATTCCCAGCGGTTCAAGAAATAATACTTTCATCAGCGTGTCATACACACGAACAAGAAATGATGAAGTGTAAAGGATAGAAATCTGCCTGGGAAGAAAGAATTATAAGAATATATGTTCGTCACTTTCACCATAGGTTCCACAATTACAGAATCCTAAACATCAAGTTTTGTGTATTCTTCAGAGGGTTCTGTTGCCACCATCAGTCTCTATATTAACTTTTAAACAGAACTGTCAGGACCTGTTAACCTAACATCACTGACTGTGGGCTCAAGCCTTTCCTACTCCTGTTAATACTGGTATTGTATTATTTGTAAATGGGACATGTAACAAATTATACAAGCTTATCTTCATGGGGTGTTAGGAAGTGGGATTATTAGCTGGGTTTACCAACAGCTAGGCCCGTGTCAAAATGTGTCAGTAGGAATAATTAGCAATAGGATGAGGTAGTTATATGAGTAGGAGACGGATAGAAGGAAGAGAACAAGCTTTTCAATTATCACAGCTATATGAACTATTACCTTTAAATATGGGTCACATGCAGCCAAGACTGATCTGTGCCTTCTATCATACCACCCTGAGTCAAGCACACAGTCAATCACTTCATCATTCTTGTATAACTCAGCTAGTAAACTGATGACTTCAACAGCATAGTCTTCCCAAAGAATTGACACCATTATCTTGACAATATCAAGAAGAAATTCACTCTAATGTACAAGCCTAGAATGATATATTACTAAGAAATGGTGAAGAATTTTTAAGAGTAAGTTGAAGAAAAAAAACTTAATAGTAAACTGAAGAATCTAGCAAATAAAGAACTCTTTCATTAATTTATAAGCAACACAAGGATTGGCAGTAGTTAAATCTTAAGAATTCGTACAGAAACCCAAATCATCAAATTCAATAATTAGTTGAACAACTATCCCAGATAAACACACGTCCTCCGTAAAGGAAGTAAACATCAGGTCAGCATCAGGTAATAAACATGACTCCATGCGTACACAGATATCGATTCCTTCAACTGACATCTTGGTCAATGGAGTTAAAAATGAAGCTTCACTTTCTGGTTATTAGGGATGAACAATACGTAATGAGTATATAACAAGTTATAAAGTACCATTTGTAGTTTACAGTCCATTAGAATATTGTGTAATTTTAAGTGGGTTTTGTTACTTTTTGTGCCTTGTTATATTGGCATCACTGATAACGCTTGTGAGATTTCAGTCGTTTTGTCTTCATATCTCATGAAGTAGGTTAGAAAATTCATTTTGTTATATAAGGTTTCAGTTTTTCTTTCTGTATTGCTCTCTATGCGTTTGCTTTTATCCGAGAAGTTGTTTGAGTGAATACAAAAGAGAAAATGGAATCGATTCATTGGAAAGATCACCCCGCTGATCTGATTTGTTTATTATCTTCACTGTATCAGAACGGCGAATTAATTGACTGTGTACTCGACACGGAGGGAGGATCCTTAAAAGCACACAGAGTGATCATCGGGGCATGTAGTCCTTATTTCAAGGTAGGATGTGTTTTTGTTTCGTAAGTTTTAGCTATTTTTGAATTCTCGTTTCGTTTGGAAATCCAAGGTGAACAGATCCTTTGTACTCTACTATGTATTATTAACTGTCAAACATCTTAATTTGTGAATATTTCTAATGTTTTGTGAGTATGTGAAATATATTTCTTGAGTCCCAGGTGCAATCCAAAATAACATCTTGTTGTTTGATGAACATTTTTTAATTTCTTTTTGCGGTTTTGCCAATTGCATTTTATTAATGAAGGAGAAGGTTTTTATGCATTTTGAGTAAAAAATATGCTACAGTTTGAAGACTTTTATTTATAGCTCAATCCATTCTCTAGAAAGAAATTTCAGATGCACTATATTGTCTTGTTATAAGTACAGAGTGAGAGGGATGAAGTTAGTGTAATTAAATCGTTTCCTCATAGTATACCTTTTACTAGTGAATTAGTTTGTTCAAGAGCAAGAGGTATTTTTATTTAGTAAAAATTGTTTAAAAAATCTAATGTCGCTCCATTAGTGAGATTAGAGGCAACGATGGTGGTAGCAGCACTTGTGGAAGGGTATATAAAAATTGAGGTTTAGGATTTTACTTGAAATGCATATCTTCCTCTAACTCCAATTTGTAAAAAACATAAAAAATATGTTGGTTATTTAAAGCACTGTGCTGTAACACTTACTTGCTTTTCAAGTACTGCCAATTTTATTGGTTTTTGCTTATAATTCTTGTCATATGCTTTCTGTCTAACTGAATGGTATATTAGGTAACCCATAATCTTCTGAATGCTTTTTTAAAAGAACTTTTAAGTGAGAGTGGACATGAATTATTTTTTACAACTTTCTGAAATGTAGAAGGAAAAATTGCTAATGAATCCTATACTAAAAATAAAATAC
>NNCF01127402.1:27482-80112 GCA_002313205.1 Laupala kohalensis | reverse complement strand
AAATTCTTATGTCTCCATATTCAAGACAACCTCAAATGGAATTGTCATATTGACAATTTTAATTTCCAATTAAGCAAATTGTGTTACGTATTCCGAATCTTAGTTAACGTAGTTAGTCCACGTATTTCCCGTTGCGTATATTTTGCAAACGTTTACTCCCATTTATGTTATGGCATTACATTCTGGGGCAATTGCTTCCAGAGAGTAAATTAGTTTATTGTCCTCCACATGGTCATATGCAGTTTGTACTGTTTTTTTGACAATAAATTTATTGTTATTCTAATCAGTACATCTATACTAATAAAAGTGAATTATTTGAAATGTGTGAGGTATTGAAATTGAAAAAAGTAATTGATGAAATTATTTTAAATTTCAAAGGACTCTTCTTAAGGGTTATTGCAAATAAAATGCAAAGTATGATAATATTGATGAATTACAAGTGCAGAAAAACAATTAAAATTGGCTGTTAATCAGTAGGTGCAAGTCTTTACTCACATGATTGTTGACTATGAAGTTTACTAATGTGTTCGTCAGAATTCAATTGCATTATGCCAGGCAGACAATCCACTGAACTTATAATCTACGTGACCGAATCGTAGAAGCTAAATTATTAAAGGCTGTGAGGAACATTGTTTTCAAGTACATAACCTGAAAGTGAAATGAAAATCAAAGAATTAAGAGGTCTTAACTATACGCTTTGTAATTACTTACATAGTATACTGACAACTGTGTGAATGTTTGTAGTTTTTTTTCTGCATTTTTTAATTTCTGTTGATATTCACCTTAATGTATCCTTATTGTTTGTTATGCACTAATAGCTATATTCATAGTTAAAACAGGAGTTCAGGATACAAACAAAAGTGTAATACTGACAGTCAAGTTCTTCTGAAAAAATGTCATGAGCTTAAATGTAGGGTTACAGAGTATCATAACTTAAAAATGAAATTTTATCATAAGGAAATGAAGCATGTTAAATCTTCTTGCCTTAAACCCATATCTTGTGTTTTCTGATCACTATAATAATCCAAAAGCACCAGTGCAATACAGGGCCAAATCCATTGACAAATACTGTTTTCATGTTTGTTCTGTTACTATTCTGCAGAACATTCAACTCTCACATTGTACAATGATATTTTCCTCAAAAGAGGATGAAAAATACATAAATACAGTGGACTTTTTACTCTTGACTAGGTTATAACCTTCTTTTTAGAGATGTGGGGTAATAATAACCATATCAGACTGAGTTAGGGAAATTTAAATGATGGATAGATACATAAATGAGTTATTAGTATTTTGTCAAGTGTGATAAAGTTTATATTAAAAGTTTACTCATGAAATATAATACATATTTAACTTCATAAAGACTATTATTTAGAATATTTACAGTAGTATGCAACCCTTAAAAAAAACATTGCTGGTTACTATTACTCTTTATAGTAGTATTTTTGTATTGCTGTTTTTAAAAATATTATTCCAATTATGCTCAAACAGTAATTGTAGGAAAGGGGAAATATTTTCTATGTACTTCTAATGTTTTCATTTCATCCTAACAGAAGCTCTTTATGGACCACCAGGGATTAAGGACTATTTCCTTGAAGCAAGTTAAATACAAAGATATGAAGTGCATTTTGGATTTTATATACAATGGTGAAGCTGCTGTCCCGGTTACTGATGTGGCTTCGTTAATGAAAACTGCCCAATTCTTGCACATGGATTCATTGAGAAGTTGTCTTGTTCCACATGTAAGAGTTAGCTTTTTGAGTAAATGGAGTGTTTTCATTTTCATTTTGTCTGTTCACTTGACACAATGTGTTATGTTGATAGGTTTCAGGGAAATTTCTTCATAACGTCACTCGTGAGCAGAGTGCGAGTAGCAGTGGGACTATTGGTGACGACGATTGGATGAAAAATTCGAAGAGAGATTTGACTATACAAGGGAGCAAGAATCTTTGTTACGGAAAATTATATTTGAAAAAGAAAGATAGAATGGGTTCGTGTTTTAAGAACATTAAATTACAAGCGGTTTGCGATACTGAAAAGCAAGAAACCAATGCTTTAAATTTGTTATCTGATGGAGTGAATGATCTTGAAACTCCCATCGGCAGTGTAAATACCAGCGAGGTTGAAAAGAGCTTGATGGATATGGATCAAGAGAATTTGGGGGACGAAATAAGTCTAATTTCATCTGCTGCTATTTCTCTAGTTTCAGTGAAAATTGAAGGACCTGACGATGAAGATGATGATTACCAGACTGAATCTGGAATAAAACTGAAAACTGAAAGCGACTTGGATGGTCAGAACACTGAAAATAAGTCTAAGACCACAGACAGAAAGTGTGAATCTAGGGTAGTTCCATTTGGTGACTTACCGGGGCCTCAAGAAGAAGACGTATTAATGCCCAATGTGCAAATGAGTGACGTCCAGGTCAAAAAGAGTGTAATACTTGATGACACTGTTAGTAATGACGAATCTGAGGACAGTGCTGTTGAACAAACTGAAGACTTGGAAAGAGAATTTGAATCGGTCTGTGATGTTTCTGAATTTGGTGTGGAAGCAGAGAAACCATTTGGGTCTCTTAGGAACTCTAAAAATATGGAAGAATTTGATAACACATCTTCCTTATTGAAACACAAAAGTGTGGAATTAGCTGATATTGATTCTCTTAGAGAGGTGAGCCAACGCTTATGTGGTATAAATACGAGTAGTGCAGAGCTAAAGAAGTCTATAGTTTTATTGGAAAGAACATCTTTGCAAGGAATGAATACCCCTCGTCAGATGGCTATTGCCAAAGGAAAATCAGGTAAGATTTGTATTTCTTTTTAATGGTGCTAGGTGCGAACTATTTGTTCTTTGACCTTTCTCGACATTTATGTGTTTTCTCATCTTAAAATAATGCAAATAGGGTAAATTATTTTTTAGATCTAGCTTGCATTTTCTCTACTACATTTGGAGTTTGTATACATTATATGCCCAAAATATCTATTAGATGCAACTTTTCATAAAGTACATTTCGCTATTTTCTAAAGTCAATGATTTGTTTTTCTAATTGTTAAGGTTGTACTTAAGATTAGATTTTGGTGAAGAAAAATGATTCATGTGTGTTTAAAATGTTAAATTATGGAATATCATAGAATTATACTACATTTTCATCATGTGATAAAATTTGTTATGATAAAGGCAACAAAGTATGTATGATTGTTAATAATTTTAATTAACCCCAATTCTGTAACTTTTAATGTGCCTGCATTGGTTATAACTTACAAGAGACCGAACCTCAAATTTTGCGCAATGCCCCATAGTTCAGTTCATGAATACCCAAAATCTAGAAAATATTGAAGATGGTAGAGTATTTAGATTTGAGTCAGTGTTTGGAGAATTTGGGAGGAAAACTTACTGAAAGTCCCCAATTCTAGCAGTTACACTCGAGGGCCAAAGAGAAGTTGAAAGTTTTTTTTGTCCTCACTAATATCTTAGAAACAACCTATAAAATGCCCTACAAGATTTATTCATTCACAAGTACAATTTTCAGTATTCCTTTTTAGTTTTACAGATCCACAAAATTTTGTGTAAATATGAAAAAGAAATCATTCACCACATCAAATTTGTGAGCCTACATTTTACAGTAAAGTTTGTAGAACTAAATTTTCTTCAAATTCACATGCTTTATCTTCATCTGATCCAGAAGTATGGTAACTGGAAATGTTCCAGTTATTTTACACATTTTTTGTGTAAAAATATCTTTATTCTGTGTATTAGTATGAATAAAATTGGGGTGAAAGTGATAATATAGTAATGACCATGTATGAAGATTAAATTTTCTTATCAAATATTAATAAAGACTTAGAAAATAAGAGAATTAAAGATGGGCATTAATGTTGAGCAGCATTACAAAATGGTATTTGAGATGTCTAAATAAATGAACACATTATTACAGATCATCTTATTTGGGTTATCAATTGTTTTCGCAATGAGAGATTTATGTTTGTAGGGGGAAAAAGTACACTTCAATATTCATACACATAATATTTTCTTTTGAATAAGGTTCAAATGCGTGTCCCAACTTCTTTATATCTACACTAAAGTTGTGATCTGTTCCTCAAAGAATGCGCATATTGTTGCGGTGAAAACCAGTGTGTACATCATCCAAGTAAAGCATCTGCTGGGATTAAATGAAATTCTGTTCCTGCATAATCTCTCACAAGCTGCAATACCACATTTCATCACTGCTTTTGCCCGGCTTTCATCTCCCAAGTTTTATTGAAGTGGAATTGATTTCATCAAACTCTATAAGAAAGCGGAGCAGCGGAGCTTCTTTTGCAAATCCCGATGTTGCGAGAGCTGGACAAATGTGCATTTTGACAGAACGGGGCCTCCAGCTCGAGGAGAGATCCATCCACGACTGTTGCTACAAGTCTTTTCTAATATCTGGAGTCTAAATAAAACCTGACATTTCACGGTACATTTGTACCATGAAATAAGAGGGCCACGGAGGAGCATTCTTTTTAGATACTGCTCCGAATGGATCAGGAACTTCTTCCGAAAGTGTGAGACTGGGAGACCTACGCAATTAACGATCGTATTCCTTTGCTCAATGAAGAGCAGGTTGTACCAGAAGGAATTTTGAATCTTATCTGCATATTCACCAAAGGTGAATTCCAATAGATGTGGGTGCAGGAAAGTATCCATAAATTTTGATGGTGAATTGGAAATTAAAGATGATTTTGAAAATGGAACTTCTAGATAAATTCTTCCAACACCTATACATCTGAATATTTAGACAATCAATTTCCAGGCAGAAATTACAGGAAGGATCTTCTCATAAATGGGAAGATAACTCTTCATTCAATTACCTTTATTTAGTATTACTCCTTGTCAAATTTTTGAGATTATGGGTTGACCTCTTCTTCAGGGCCCCATTAATCCCATTAATAGATACTAAATTAGCAGTAACATACATATTCTATCACACTCGCTTATTAGACCAATCATAACGTATTAAAAAGAGTTATGACAATGTTGAACCATTATTTACAAAATTTCACAATTTAAATTCTATCATTTATATAGCAAAAGAAACCAACAACTTTGAATCATACCTGTGGATTGTCATTAGTAAACATAAAAATAGATGAAATCCTGTTCCATTATATTTTCATTAAAATTTCTAGATTCGGAAGGTTCAACTACCTTCTCTGTCAATAGTTGGTTATTATAGTTGGTTGTCAATAGTTGTTAGGTACATTACCTAACAGTGCTGATAACATAAGAAAGCATTTCTTAACATTAACTTTTTCAGTAAAAAGAATAAACTTGTAAGTACATTATTTTCTAGAATTAGTCTTTTAAAAAGATTTTCTTCTTTATCTAAAATTCTTGTCTTTTCAAAATTCATAATATGTTTATTAAATTTACTGCAATGACTAAAATACCACTCTTTGATTTTTATAATTCCTCTTGTGTTCCTTCACCCTAATAGCCAGAGGACGTTCTGTTTGTCCAATATGTTTTAAATCATAATCTGTGCATGTGATAGCATAGATTACATTACTTTGATCAAATGTTTTAATTTTGTGAAACGTCATAATCATTCTATGTATAATAGTGATTTTAAATTCTTCAAATTCTTTTTTCATTTTTTTTTTTTTACTGTGAATATACAGTAATACCAAAATTCTTTTATTATTCATTTCATTTTCAATACTTACTTTTCCATTAGTTACTATCTTCCAATAAAAGTTTTTGATAGTTTTGTTTATTAAATTTATTGGATAATCATTCATTAGCAATATTCTTTTCACTTTCTGTATATTATCTTTTTTGAGAAAATTATTCATATTTTTCTTCGTATATAAAGGGTGTTTTGACTTGAAGTTTAGAATCCTTCCTGGTGCCCACGGTTTCATAAATAAATTGGTGATCAAGTTACCATTATTTTTTATAGCAGTGGTGTTGAGAAAATTTAACGATTTTTCGGATTTAGTTTCAATACAATAAGAGTTGAACCTTTCTAGCAACTTCTTTTATTATTAAAAAAGTATCAGAAATTTTTCAAGATATTAAGGTCCCAGATTTATGTAAAATGTATTCTTTTGACATAAAAGATATGTACCCGTCCATGCTCCATCACATGATATTTGAATGAATTCAGTATTATTTAAATAAGATAATCCTGTTATAAATTTTCCAGCAGAGCAAATAGTATGAAGGTTACCGTTCCAATTACGTGCACCCAGTTGTAAATTGAATAGAAAGTATTATAAACCAAGGAAAGGAGCAGCAATGGGAGAAGCACTCTTAGTGAAGTTTAACGTAATGTGGGTTTTGCCACATGAGACGTTTGGGAAGTATGTGTTTACATAAATCTTATGTCCCCACTGTTACGGAAGATATGTTGATGACACTTTTTAATAATTAAGGAAGTTGATAAAGACAAAGTGATATAAAAAAATTTCAACCCATATTGTAATGACATTAAATTTATGGTTGAAACTGAAGCTGAAAAAAATATTGTTTTTAATCAAAACTACTGTTATAAACAATAATGGCAACTTGATCACTTAAGAGTAATTTTTCATCCATACTAGTTGTTTCTTTGTCGTGTTTCTCAACATTAATGTCCATTTTTGATACTTGATGTTAAGAATTTGTGATTTATTATTATAAATATCATGTATATTTCATCAAGGAGAATAAACACATACAGAATAAGGAAAATAATCATAACAATAATAATAATAATAAGTGAAGTAAATGTAAATATAAAAAAGTAGGGAATTATAGACTTATTACTTGCCTCCCAACTTCATGTAAAGTATTAACTAAACGTCTTGCCAGAAGAATATACATGTATTTGCAAAAGTCATGCTGCAGAAACCACATGGGCTGCAACAAATAGCTGATAATAGACTATGTTGCTACAAGTGAAGCTTGTAAGAGCCATAGGAACATCCACGTGGCTTACATCAACTATCAGAAGGCATTCGACAGCATTCCACATTCCTGGTTAATTGAAATCTGTCAAATTTATCATATCATGGTTGGATTCCTACATCTGTAAATTGCAATCAACTTTGCACCTATACAAATCAGAAGAAATTACATATGGGAGAAATCCCCATAAATAGAGTTTTTATCCAAGGAGACTTCTCTAAACCCACTGCTATTTCGCCTCACCATGAAACCTCTATCGAGACATCTCAGTGTTATGGATTTCAAATTAAATGTGGTCACTCAAACCATACGTAGATGACATAAAATTGAATGCTTCCAGTGAAACACAGCTTAATCAACTTCTTAAAATTACAGCCGACTTCTCTTCTGATATTAGAATGACTTTTGGCTTCGATAGGTGCTGAAACTTACAAAACAGAAAAGGTTTTTGCCATAACATTGTTAAATTAAAATGAAACTATAAATATCTCTTTTTCAAAGGAAAGATAAAGCTCTCTACAATGAAACATCATCTGCTGGAGGAGTATCTCAGGAGGATTAAGAAGATAGAACAATCTGAATTAAGATTTAAAAAATTGAGTTATACCACAAAAGGTCCCGAAGGTGCCCAAGGATTTCACGGAGGGTAGAGCTCTGCAATTTCTTGGCCGCGGCACTAGGAGGAGATGTGGTCAGCATCTCGCTCTGGTCGGTTTGACCCCAGGATACACCCTGGTACTCATTTTACAGCAGGCTGAGTAGGCCTGGGAGTCGATCGGGATGTTGAAGTGTGATGAAAAATCCCCACCTCACTGAAGTTCGAGTCCCAACCATGCAATTACCAGCAATTACCCACTGACTCCGAATTAAGATCCAAGAACATGATAAAAGCTACATGATTGACACCTTCATACCAGTGTTAATATATTCATTTGGAAACATAGCTTAGTCAAACACAAATATATAGCATATTCAAAGAAAGACCATTAATGATACAATAGAGTGCACCACCCCAAATCCTCTATTGAAAGATTGTACTTCCCTCGAAAAATAAGAGGAAGAGGATTGGTAGATTAGCCAAATTCATTCTTTGTGACAATTCTTCCATCATTAAAAACATGAGCCACCTTTGCATCAATCAATAGTACATTGCGATGAATTTTACACCCCTCGGAGGTTGGCAGTGTTGGACATGGAAGTGATAAATACTTGGAAAGAGAAACATTATGACGACCGACCAGAGGTAGACTACAGAGCATCTAATATGTGGCTAGTAAAGGGTGATTAGTTTGCGAAGACAGGAGGATTTCTTTTGAGAATTCAAGACCAAGTTGTCAACACTCTTAATTATAGGAGATATATTCTGAAAGATCTCACTATTAGCAACAGTAAATGCTGCTAATGCCATCTGATGAAGGAAACTGTCCAATACATCACTGCAGAGTGCAAACGTTTTGCCCAGATGGATTACTTGCACAAGCACAACTCGGTGGCAAAAACTGTTCATCAAACTGTAGCGGATATATACAAACTCACATTCCAAGTATCAGTGAGAGATAGTGTTAGAGAACTAAAAACATAAATTTTATTTTGATCGAGCCATCCTCCCAGACAAATCATTGCACCATACCGTCCGGATGTACCATTCATTGACCAAAGTAATTTCCTCATAGAAATTGCAATGCCCAACACAAATAACGTAGAGAAGACAATAGCTGAGAAAATTCTAAATACATCTCTCTCTCTCTCTGAGGAAGTTCAAAGAATTTGGAAAATGAAACAAGTCCATGTACTCTTAATAGTTATTTCTGCAATAAGAGAAACTCCAAAACCTGTAAATTTCAGTTTAAAAACATTCAATTTACTGAAGTACATTTACTAATCTCTTGAGAAAAGTGTTATTATTGTAACATCTCGTATAGCTAGAAAGTTTTTATCTTTAGAAAAGTGAAAAGAAATGGACACTCTGTCACTTTGTCTGTGCCATTTTATACATTAGCATTTGCTGACATAAAACAACAACAAAATAATAGTGATAAGAAGAATATAATCATAATAAAAACCTGACACTTTGGCTCAGAGATGAGTCTCTATTTGGAGAGACTGAAGGTTGTTTTCATGCTATTGAGGATCAGGTTTCAACGAAGGACTCCCAAAGATTTATTGATAAAACAGGACACAGGATGAATGCAGAATGTGTCAATGAGCCTCAGAAAGAACCACCTGATAACTGGTTGCACATATCTGACTAATACAGAACATCTTCATCGCAACAATCTAATTGAAGACCAAACGTACCCCTATTAAGACTAGATCTCCCTTGCACAAGGCGTACAAGAAAAATCTGCATTCATTGATATCACCCACCCAGCAGACCGTAATCTCAATAAAGCTGAATCAGGAAAATTATCCAAATTTACCCCTCTTGCGATAGAATACAATAAATATACTGACTTCATTCCATAGGTATCATTTTTATACTTATCACAGCAAATGGTTTAGCTAATAAAAATCTAAACAATACCTTGAAGAAATAGGTCTAAATTTAACATAAATAATCACTAAATCACAAAAGTTGGTCTCTTTGAAGACATGTAGAATTGAGCACAGCGTGTTGAGAGACGCCAAATGGCCCCTCACTCACTTATGTGCCGGGTGTATATCTCCAAGAAAATGTTTCATTATGACGATGATGATGATAATGATTCATTATNTAATAATAAAAACATTAAGAAAAATATGATATATCATCAAATCAATCTATTAATCCAAAAAATGATTTTTCTTTGATAATCAAATTAAATAAATAATAAAAACTCATGTCCCTTTATGGACAAACAATATATTGCAATAACAACTCAAAAAATATAAATTGTTCATTCATGAAAGATCATACGTTTTTTTATTATTTAATTATATTATATGATGGACATTAATTGTAATAGAATTTCTTTGATAATTTTTCGTGAAGTATACTAGGTTTTCATTGAGTTAGTTTATTTGTTAAAATATGAAATTACAATTATTTTTCTACTTTTGAAGTAGAGAGACTTATTAATCATACTTTGGTTTCTAGTCTTGTTCTCACAAAATAGAATAATGTTGTGATAAGGATTGGGCAATAAAACAGATCGTAATGATAGGATGTTTCTTAAGATTACTAGCAATATCAATTAATTTTATTAATCTATCTTGCAAGGGTTTCAGTGTAGTAAGCCTTTTCCCAAGCAATCAATTCATAATTTAAAGAGCTATAAAACAATATATTGGTAATTAAGTCCAGGGGGTTCGTTAGCTTTTTCTACTTGTGGAATATGCAAAGTAATTATCTAGTTCTCTTTCCAGTGAATTCTATGTGCTTATCCTGCTTCATAAATCAATCAAAAATAACCCCTGAATATTTACTTATTATTTTCAAAGCTTTATTTTATTTTATACAAAAATTTTGCTGTTCTAAAATCTTTTACTATAAAATGTAGGAGTGAGGTGACATTTTTTTAAATATAATAAGAACAACTTATCTTTCTTCATTTTTGTAAGGGTATGTATCTCCAAAACTATGAAAAATAAAGAAAAATTGTATGAAATACATCTTGTGGAAAATTTGATGAGCCTTTATTTTGCTTTGAAGTCATTTTTTGTCCAACCCATGGTTTTTGAGATACTGTCAAAAAAACAAAAACAACAACAACAAACCAAGAAAGGTAGAGGTGTTGAGGTTAGTGAAGAAACTCTTTGTGCAGATTGTTGGCTGTGAAGGGGGAAATCCATGCCTCTTAGTGTATGAACTGTGAAGCAATGCTCACAATCAATGTTTGTCTACTGCGCACCTCCCTCTATCTTCTGTACATAACTCACCTCCTGTAGCTGAGCTGCTAGAACCAGCATCTTTTCATATATTTACCTTTTAAGTGCTCCACACACATAACCAAAGGAAATTTTCATTTTACCTTTTTCCTTTTCCTTTTAGCATGTAAGGGAAAGAGGATATACTCGTGACTTTTCATTCTTATGTGTATTGAACATTATAATTTTAGGAAATAGCGTACATGAAAATAACATGATGACCACTTTGAAAACTCAATTTATGACAAGAGTGCTTTGAGCTGATTACCATATTGCAACCTTCAAAATCCAAAAAATTAAATGAATTCTGAATTTTCGTTTAAAGGAAGTAATAGATACTTTGTCTCATTTATTCTGAATCCTTTCCTCTAACCATGTAGGATGGTTGTGAAACTACAACTCTAAAGAGATAGGTATGTGCAAGCGCCATATTTGATCTTAGCAAGGGACAGTGTATATGGCAAATGCATATCAACACACGGTAAATAGGAGAAGAATATTTTCAAAAACTTTAATTGATTTAACAAAAATTAACTGTTTTTTCCATGTTAGTGGTGTCATTACATTTTTAGTAATCGCATTGTACAAATATTCAACGTTCATTAAGTCAATAATATTTTAAATAACTAATTCTGAAGTGCTCTAAATGACTACAAGAGGTTATATTTTCCCCTCAATATGATATAATAATAAACGTACTTCTCTTTTGTTGACTATTTTCTTGTTGTTTTGTCTTGCCATGATAACTATTGACGTGTGCTATACGAAGAAAAAATAATAAGTTATATTTGTAATATCATATCGCATATTAATAGAAAATTGTGTGTAAAATTCAAGATTTTTTATAACAAATGCTACATGTTTTCAGTCATATAACCTAACCTTCAGAGTACACTTACATATTTTCCATTTACTTGTTTTATATGTAGAAAAATGAACATCCAACGATAGGACTTCAACTGTGTTTTCACTATTTAATTAATTTCTCAAGTTGATATTATATAAATAGCAACTTTATGTACAATACTGAAAATTATAAACAACAACTTGACATGAATACGTGCATCCCATGTACTCTGTATACGTCAAGTAATATCAAACTTGATGCTTGTGAATATTCCCCTTTTTAGAGCCTTAGTGAAACTATCACAAATGTAGTTGCTTACCCTTGTTCTTTCCTTTAGTCTATTAATAGTTTTACTATCCAAGATCTTGCGCAAAGAAGTGAATCATGAGATTTCGTTGTATAAGTTTCCAATAAATTTTTGTAATTTTTTAGTGTTAATTATCTCTGTCTTATTGTCATTTTTCTTTAATTTGAGGTTGTAGATTTTTGTAGTTGTGTTGGGATTATTTAATAATTATCCCTTGTTAATATTATATTCTATGCGCACATATATTAAAGACAATCAAATATGTATATGCCGTTGATATAAGGAAAACCCTTGTTGATATATAAAATTCACAATTCACATCGGTTCAGAAACGAAAACAATTTGATTAATTTATATCGGTGGCATATAAATATTTGATTGTCTTTGATATATGTGCGCATAGAATATAATATAAATGAGAAATGGACGTTTATATTGAAATTATCCCTCGTGTTTCAGATTCGCATAAAACGTGTGTGATGCTTTACAAACGAACTTCCGTCTGCGGAGACGACGACGCCGCCAGAGTCGTCGAGGGACGAAGTTCTTCCCGGGACGCTGAGGTCGTCGGAGGCGTCTCCGTTTCCTCTTCTGTTTCCCAAGGTCCCAAGAGAAGAAGATGCGAACATCGTCCGTCTTCGAGTACCGACGGCGGCGGCGACGACGGTTCTTTCTGCCGTCTTTGCCCTTCGACGTCTACACGTGATCGGGAGACGACCGAAATCGTCGAGACTAAAGACGCCGATCGATGTAACGTCTCGACTAAAGCGAAACGAGCCGTACGTAGACGCACGCAAAGAACCACCGGAGGAGACAAATCTTACGATTGCGACGTTTGTGGAAAGACATTTAAACTAAAATCTAGGCTAAACACTCATGCGCTTGTTCACATAGCAGATAGTCCGTTCGTGTGCGACACTTGTGGAAAAACGTTTAATTCAAAATCTAGACTGAACACGCACATGCGAATACACACTGGGGTGAAACCACACGACTGCGGCATTTGTGGAAAGTCGTTTTATGTGAGATCGAAGGTGAAAAAACACATGGTAATACACACTGGAGAAAAGCCGTACGTTTGTGAAGTTTGCGGCAAGTCGTATAATCAAAATAGTACTCTCAAAGTCCACATGCGAATCCACACCGGAGAGAAACCCTTCCGCTGTAGCGTATGCGACGCTACATTCAGACAAAAATACGTTCTTGAGAAGCATTGCAGAAACGTGCACACGGAGAAATCCATACGAGAGAAGACATTTCTCTGTAGCATTTGCGGAAAGTCGTACTATACGGGTGGTGCATTGAAGACTCATATGATAACACACACCGATAAGTATCCGTACGTATGCAACGTTTGCGGAAAGAGATTTGTTACGAAAATGGAACTTACTGTACATATGTATACTCACACTGGAGAGAGACCTTATGGTTGTAACCTTTGTAAAGCGTCTTTCCGTCAGAAAAGTGCTCTTAACACTCACATGAAAATTCACACCGGAGAAAAAAATTTTCATTGCGACCTTTGTGGAAAGGCGTTCATTCACGGAGAAGACCTCAAGAGACACGTCCGTGTTCACACGGGAGAGAAACCGTATCCGTGCAGCATTTGTTCCAAAGCGTTCAAGGCCAAGAATAAACTGAAGGGTCACATGCGAACCCACACTGGGGAGAAGCCGTTTCTTTGCACTATCTGCGGGAAGGCGTTGAAGGCGAAGTGGAATTTAAGGTTACACATGAAGACACATTCGGGTGAGAAAGCTACGACGACGGGTAAGGCTGACGAACACATATTGACCCACGCGGTATAGAAATTGTATGGAAAGACATGGAAGGAAAATTGGGTGATTTAGTCTGGAGAGAAACACTTGTGTAAAAATACTGAAGATACCGAACAATACATTATTGATTGTTAAAGTAATGATGACAGTCACATGAGTATTCAGACTGTGGAGAGAATTCTAATTGGTTCTGCAGTGATGAATAAACTGAAGGATTACGTGTGAACTTGTACGCCGTTGTTCGCTTCTGATGGCGCACAATGTTGGCTACACAGCAACACACAAAAAACTCTCAACCATGCGCAGTGAGTTGGAGTTTCTTTATCGGGTGCCACAGTCATCAGATGATTGAATTCTTTCATTGGGTGTTTTCAAGGGAAAAAGTAAGTTTTGAACAAGCAAGCTAGACACTCAGTATCCAGTGGAAATGACTATCATGAGGGAATCAAGAGCCAATTTGCAACATTACAAAGTGTGTAGTGGACGACTGAGACTTGCAACATTAGTGTGAGAAGTGGTGGCGTTGAAAAGGTATTTGTCAACATTTGTGAAGTTGGACTAGGTCTGTGCCACCGTACGCCTTCAAACGTGGTGGTGGATATCGCTCTTAATGTCTTTTTTGTAAAATTAATGTTATTCTTTTTCATCGAACAGATAATGTTGATAGTCTTATGAAGATTAACACTGGAGAGAAGTTGTGCTGTTGTATCATTGGTGAAATTAAATGTAATTCGAAAACTAAAGTTTTACATGTGATCCGATATTTAACTGTTTTCCTACTGTCCTGGATTCTTTTTGTGAAATATCATTCAATGTTGGAGAGAAGCTGGAAACGAATGCATCGTGTGAGATATTGTTGATCATTCAAATAACCATTTAAAATGTGATATTAATATCCACTAAAAAAAGTTATATTATGCATTTGTAGTAATTGTAATATTATCTAAATCAGAAGATGAGATTATTTAGGACAGAACCCTCTCCTTTTCCTTCGTTTGTGCAGCATCATTTCAACAAATAAGTCAACATGGATGTTTTGTGGTTTTAGTATAAAATGCTTTGTAAAACATGTTATTACAAAATACAGGCTGTCAATTTTAAGAGAAATTTTGTAGTTGTAGTGAAACACTAGAAAAATTATTTGTAAAAAGAAAAAAAGTTCTCGTGTGTATTCAGCTCTTTCTTTCAAATATAGGTTGCATGAAAAATGTTTTTGATGTCTCATTGTAAGAATTGAAGTCGGAAGTTTTTTTAAAATGAAGAAATAAATACAAAGGAATCAAATGTTATGTGACTTCTTAATCCTAAATTTTCTGACCATCACAATGTATAAATAATTGAATATAATTATTAACTGGTTATTTTGTGGTATATTCACTTTTATGGCTATATTTACCATGTAGATAAACAGTATTATGTGCCTCAGAAAGACTAGGCTTCAGTTCTCCCACCCTAAAAAAAAATGTTTTAAATGATAGTTTGAACCATTCCCTATCCAGTGGCAATCAATTTTCATACCCTTACGGCACAAAATGTTGAATTTTTTGACATTAAATTACTGTGGGTTTTAAAACTTTTGCGGGCTCATATTCTTTGTTTTTTTTATGTATTCTGGAAAATATATTGGCTTAACAAAGAAGAAAAAAACCCTACTAAAACATAGCAAACGGAAATATGAACGCAATGATGTTAAGATTTTCATACGTTACGGGGCATTTACAAAAATAATTCACAAAAAATTGAGGAAAATACTGTTCTAACAGAAACAGCAGCCGCATCACATGACTGAAGACAATGGCCACCCTTGTCAAAGGAGGAGTCAAACGTCAATCTAAATTAATTATCAAGTTTTAAAATCACAAAATTTTCCAAATATCATGAATGGACTTAAGTCAACACACATATACCTTAAAGTGAAATATTACCAGTTTTTATGACAATTAATTCTTACTTTGAAAATAACTGTGCACAATGACAAGACAAGACCATAACTTTAAAATTATACAATTATTTTTCTTAAATAATACTGGTTGAGACGTATCAAGATTTGAGAGTTTATAGACATAAAATACATCCTTAGGGGGAAAAAGCTTCATTTATTATTTAAACCTTCAAGTTTTCTTATGTTTTCTATTCATTTATAATATTCAAAATAATATGAAACATTTAAACATATTTTTAGATAAATAACTTAATATTAGTGATCACATAGTTACCCTCTGATTCTTTGTTTGGTCCCTTCCTACTGAAGTTACAGTTGTCCTTTATTATATATCTTACAATGTCATTGAAGTTTGGGACATAAGGACAAATCATACTGCTAAGCATAACCTAAGCTAATTCCGCATACACCTATGGAAACGGGTTTCACACTATCCCAAGGTTTCAATGAAATGCATTTACATACAAACAAAAAAATTCAATTTTGGGGAGTGATGAACTGTCAATTAATTAAGGAATACATGAATCTCATAATTCTGTGAGAGTACAACGACTGGAACATGAAGAATATCTTGCTGGAGTGATGTAATCCATTACCAACCTTCGAGTAAATACAGAAGTTTTTAACTACAAAACCTAGTGATCTTGTTAGTTGTGTATGGTATCTGAATTTCTTTTGGTAGAGCTTTGTGGTTTTTCATTATTTTTGAAAAGAAATGAACTTCCTAGAACCTCTCCAATGGAACAAAACAAGTCTCGTATCATAAAATTGCATAAACCAATCTCTTTTGAATATACACTTTTTGGGTTCTATATAAAATAGACCATATTTGCTTCATAAAATATGTCTTGCCATTCTAGTTAGACTTGTTTCTACTCATTCTCTGAAAGCAACCTAAGCTATTGCCTGTCTCCTATAACAGATGGTAGCAGATTTTTTTTTTTCATCGTAATATTTGTAAATGGGAAATGTAGCATGCTATTGAAGTTTATCTACATGGAGCGTTAGGAGGAAGAAGTTGGGTGGTAGGGGCTATTGTTAGTAGGTGGAGGGCCAGTTAGCTGGGTTTACCAACAACTTGGTCCAAGTGGAGGGGTTAGTAATAGTAAGAGTTATTATACTAGAAGGAGGTGAATAGAGGAAAGAGTTTGATTTTCAGTAGTCACAGCTATATGAACTGGGACATTCATGTGAAAAGCTGCAAATTTTTCTGGCCCCATCATCGGGAATTGAATCTGGGATGACATGGTGAACAGCAAGAACTCTACCGCCTGAATTTAGCAGTATTTGGGCAACAAATCTTAATGTGCAGGGTCCATTGACTTATAGTGCGAGAGGCAAAATATTATAATCACGCATATTCTGGTCAGAGAGCTGCAGTTACCCATTCTAAAAAACAAATATACCTCACAATAATTTTAGGGATCTTTTTAAGATTAATGTTTATTGACCTGGTTCCTGAGAGGACTGAATGCAGCTTTCAAATGATAAATATGCTGTATCCTCTGAAGCATGGGACAAGATTTATATCAAAATGACCTTGAATTTAGATACTTGGATCATTTATAACTTCGAACGAACTACTTTTCTAGAAAAAAAAGTGTGTAGGTTTATGACAACTAAGTCGCACAAAAGTGGCCTGAAATACTTCATGACTGCTGCCAAAGACTTTATACATGATAAATCCTATACTAATCTTCAGTTATTTTTTATCTAAAAGCAAGAGTCTAGACAATCTAGAAACAATGAAGCTCGTGGACTATCATTCAAATAAAATTTTTAAGAAATTAAATCTAGGAAGAAATGTAACTAGTAATAATTTCTTCTGTTTACTGGCTGCGGCTGAATACTTGTAACGATGACATAGGAGAGTTGTAGTTTGAAAAAAAAGGATGAGGTTTACAAAGGACAATATTGTATGCATAAAAATGAATGTGAAGAGAACCAGGAAACAATAGCATCCAAGAAACTGTTTTCAAAGGTAAGTAGGAAGAAAGAGATATTTTCATGAGTACACTGCACCATTTTGCACAGATAAGGAAAGGGTGCTTAGTAGAAGGGCGAAACTGAAATCTTCTACAAGTAAGCCAAGAGAGTGCTAACATAGTCAATCAGATAGCAACAAAATAAAATAAAAGATGTAAATAGAGAAAAAAATCACGACAATTACAACATACTGCATTTAGGTTGAATCAAGGCAAGGGGTCTAAACAAGAGAGATACAAAAAAACTTAAGTCTGTGGACGTTTACCACGCTTTGGGGATCAAAATATGCCCTCAAGACTTCATCTGACTCGTGTGCAAAGTCTTCGTGATGTACGAAGCCTTTGAAAATGTTCAGGACAAGATGTGATAAGGTCTTGATTTTAAGACCAGTAATTTCTTTTAACATCTAAATACTTTCAATCTGCTTGTCTGTGCGTGCCTCCAATAGAATTTCACCATTACGCTGGCGCACGGCAGACTGAAGCTTTCCGATAATATCGTCAATTGCTTTCGTAAGACGGACTGAACTAATTGACTTAAATGTCTTTTCTTTTTCATCACATTTCATTAATAGGAAGCGAGGCTTTGTTGGCTGGTCGCTATCCTTGCGAAAGAAACTGAGTTGATCCACAGATTGGCCGACTAATAGAGGAAGAGAGCAAAATGGGGGACAGTGAGAAGAGGGGGACAGTTTTTCCTGAAGGAGAAGGTCAAGACGACAGGAAGGAGAGCAGTTTTTTAATGTTATCAGTGTCCTTAATTTCGGTGCAAGTAACAAGCTTGTAAAGTATCAGTGAAAAAATAACATTATGAAAACTAAGAAATTTATTAAGTAAAAAGTGTCTATTTCTTTCCAGAAATACATCTTTACACGAATCACGTATTACACATTTCACTTATATGCCAAATATTATCAAATGTGTATTTTCCTTAAAACCATATACAAAAGTAATTAAATTTTCTAACTTGGCGGTAAGGGCCCCCCAAATGCAACAACACTACGTCGCATCCGAGTAAAAAATACCACACTTTGATTACTGCGTATACAGTTCTGTGTCGTATACATATTTATTTCTGTATTGTAATGTAAAAGAATACTTCTTTGCAAACAACATACTCTGTATAAAATTTTAAAAACATTTGTGAAATGTTTTTTGCATAATGCAAGACATCTTGATCTTTCAAAAGAAGAGCTTGTTTTAGAACGCGATTCTGATATTTATTTTTTATTTTTATGCTTACCGTTTTCATATACACACCTAATTTTCGTTTTTATAAATGATATCATTGCGACTCCTTCACTTAGTGCAGAATTCGCCATAACTATACTCCAGAAAAATTTATCGACACTGATAAAAATATTCGGTACACAACACATTGGTACTGGGTAAAAATTGCCAGCACTCATTTTGCACTTCCGTAGTAGAAAATCCTGCATGGCCAAATGCATGAAACTGAGCATATTAGTTAGACATTCAATAGTAAACAGCTACTTAAAATGGCAGACATCAAAATTCGCCTGAAAGAAAGTTGTGAATTGATTATTGAGGTTCACCTGTCAAGTGATCCAATAACTTTTCCCTTACTACATTCTATTTCTTTCATTTTAAGTTTGCATCAAGTACCAACTCAGTAACATCACCAACATGTTTTTGTTTCTTTTTCAAATGATTTTATTTATTTTAAAAAGTTAAAAATATAAAGCAGAAACAACTTTTACAGAACTAGGCTGCACATATATCTCGATATTTAAACCTAGAATTTTAACATTAAAAATATAAAAGTAGTATTCTTCTCTGCATAGAATAGTCTTTAATCTTGGTTACAAGACAAACTTGTTTCAATATTTTATTCCACAACTTAATACATGTAAAAAAATTAAACCAAAAATGATAATTCTTCTTTACAACTGCCATGTCCCTGCAAAATTTTAGCTTGAAATCATTAAGAAAAAATATTCTTTAAATGCATGATACATGTTAATGCAAGGGAAGCAAATTTTACGGGATAAACTTAAATTGGCGGTTACTCCCTTTTTAAATTTTTTTTACTCCAATATATTAAACGAGTGAATTCAGGACTTGAAAAGTGCTCTGATATGACCCTTCATTTTTAAATCCCTAAAAAAGCTCTAATTTTGAGTTCAAGGTACAGAAAAGTCCAAATTTCCATGCTCAGGCCACAGTTCTTTTCCCCAACAAAAATATCCACATGTCAGAAAGGTTAATTTATTATTATTATTGAACGATCGCCTAAGTCTATGCAATAAGGTAGTAGCAAGTCATATTACACAATAATTTACAATCTACAGATACAAACTATTACTGATGATACATAAAAGTACATCCTGCCCCGGGTATTTCTCCATTTTTCTTTCAGGTAGAGGCGGATTAATTATACAGGTTCTCTACGCTTTGTCTAGGAGCATGTTTATTGTAACAAAAAATCGTGATTTTAGTGGGTTTTTTTTGTTTTTTTTGAACTCTTATGATTTTTAAACACTATACTCAGAATAATCTAGAGTTCGATAATAACTTTACATGTAATTTTTTGCTTAAAATTACAAACATATTGACATTCTATTAGTATTATAACTCGCAGCTAACTTTTTATCTTATATAGGAACTTATGTTGAATTTTTTTGAATCTGCCTCTGCTTTAGGGCCTTTGATCGGAATTGATGGGATGGTCCCTTGCTTGCTTCCGGAGAGTAAATTAGTTTATTGTTATCCACTTGGTCATAGGCAGTTTGTACTGTTCTTTTTTCGACAATAAATTTATTATTATTATTACATATGTCTGTATAACTTAAAACTAAACTGAACATCATCAATGAAAAATCTTATCAATTAATAGATTATTTTAATGTTTCATTTAGCACTGGAAATATTATAAGAATTTCAATTTTGAAACAACTGATGTCACTTTAAATAACATAATATTACTTTCTTTTATTCAGTGTGTAATTCAAGACAAAATATTATTACATTTATAAAATCTCAATATAAATTTACAGGTATTTTAAAGTTATATCTCACAATGTATATTTTGTGTATTTAATTGTTTCTTACAAATTAGAACCCAGTTAAGTGTTTTATTTATAACCACATTAAAAAAGGTTAAGTTGCATTGTAGTTTCTGTTGTATGGAGAATTAGTGGATAACATTAGTACCTGCATTAGAGAATGTTATTTTCAACATATAAATGGTAATAGATGCTCAAGCCAACTTCAATTTTGTATTCTTACTGACAACATTTTTCATTTGATACAAAGATGGGAGTAAGTTTTTTTATGCTGGTCTGAAAGACTTCATACGAAATCCATGTAGTGTAATCAATTGTACATTTTTTACACAAGTTTTGCAGTACAGCTACATTAGCAATGACATTATGAGCATTTGCATAAAAAACATTCTGTCATTTTGCTAAACCAAAACGAGTGTATTGGCCAATTGAGATCTTTTCTAAATACTTGTAAGGGGTCTACAAAACCTTCAACAATGTTGCAAAACTCATCATTCAAACTGCAGCACAAATTGGCTTTAAACAATCTAGGCTTCATAACTTGAGAAATGAATCTATTCCAATGTTAATAAACGTAGAATTATTGAGGAAGAGAGGAAAACATTATTTGAAAATATTAAAAAAGAATGGTTTATTGACATCTATATCCAGCCACTTTCCATACACAGTTAATGTAATCACTCACAATTTACAAATTATAATACTAACATTGCTTCACCTCAGATCACAGAAGAAAAAAATTAAAACTCAGTTACAAAATGCTTAAATTTAGATAACAAGAAAAAAATGTGAAAACATAAAGCCTTAAGGTCACAGAGGAAGAATGTCAAAAGAAAAAAAAGAAAGAAAGAAGATCAAACTCATAGACTCGTATTAGTATTAAAGATAAAAGCCCTAAATACATGGTCCGAGCAATGACACCATTGTTGTGCTACATGGTAATGCGGTGCATGTGCAATTTAAAGTAAATAGTACTTTCATTCAATGCTTCTTTTCAAATATCACACACAAAAACATATCTTATTTGTGAGTTCCCATGTGAAGTATACGACTACCATTATCAGGAAACGATACATGACAGACGTTACAAATATTAAGGTTTTCCCTGGTGTGAATACGCATATGAGTCTTGAGCACTGATTTATAAGCAAAAGTTGCATGACAAATACTGCATAAGTAAGATCTTTCTCCAGAATGAATTCGCATGTGCATGCCAAGGCTGTATTTTTGAGTAAAAGATGCTTCACAGGTATCACACGTAAAAGGTCTTTCTCCCGTGTGAGTTCGCTTGTGTCTCTTAAGACTTTTTATCTGAGCGAATGATGCGTCGCAGACATCACAAAAAAAGGGTCTTTCTACAGTGTGAGTTCGCAATTTACCTTTTTCAGCGAATGATACATCACAGACGTTACAAAAATTTGGGTTTACCCTGGTGTGAATACGCATGTGAGTCGTAAGAACAGATTTATAAGCAAACGATGCTTTACAGATATTACATGAAAAAGGTCTTTCTCCAGAATGAATACGCTTGTGCATTAGAAGGCTTCGTTTTTGAGTGAATAATGCTTTACAGGTGTCACACGAAAATGGTTTTTCCCCCGTGTGAGAACGTTTGTGCGTCTTAAGGTTTCCTTTCATGGTAAATGATGCATAACAGACATCGCATGAAAATGGTTTTTCTCCAGTGTGAGTTCGCATGTGTACCTTCAAATGAGAGCTCTCACGAAAAGTCTTTTTACATAAATCACATGTATGTAATATCGAATGTTTCCGTGACGTATCTTTAAGATCGCCTTTTGTTTGGATGATAGATACAGAATCCTGGTGAAGACGACAAACATGTTTGTAATACCCTCCGGTTGCTTTCGTCGATTCATTTTCGCATTCCTTTGATTTCATTCTCATTCTGTCACACAAAACAAGATTTTTTGCAGAATGAATTCGCACGTGATCTTTAAGACTTGATATTCTCGTGAATGTCGAAAGACACACTTCGCAAGAAAAACGCTTCTCACCAGAATGAATTCGCATGTGTGTTTTAAGACTGCTTTGGTCACAGAATGATGCTTCACAGATTCCACATGAAATTGTTTTTTCTCTGGTATGAGACCGAATGTGTCTCCTCAGAGAACTGCTTCGAAGAAACGTTTTCTTACAAAAGTCACAACAATATGATATCAGGACTTTGGGTCTTTGAGACATGTCTTGAAGATCGCATTTTGTTTGAGTGATGAACACAGAATCATGATGCGAGCGATTAGCAGATTTCAGATATTCTCCGGAAGACTCCGTCAATTGACTTTCGTATTTAATTGAGTTCTTTCTTCTTGTGGACGATTCTGGTGTTTCTTGGAAAGCTGAAAAGAGGGAAGTAAGTGAGAACAATCTAAAATTCATTTCAACGAAATTCGGATTCGATATTAAATAAAGATAAAATTCCATACTATTTGATTTGGAAGCTAAGGAACTAAAAGCGAATAACCCATAGAATTGATTACGTTGAAACGTGCATCATGTCAATTATAAGGAAAATGTGTTTCAATTAATGTTTGTGTAGCATACAAGGACAAGCGAAGTAAATTATGTGATACAACTTTTGAAATTCAAACAATACTAATTATAATGATTTTTTAAACATTCTTTTCTCTGTGAAAGTCACGTCAGGCATGAACACATATAGTTGTCTTCCTTTTAGTGATCTATTCCATTCTTTTAATATCCGTGTTATCTGCCTCCTCCATCCCCTTTCATCACATTTCACTACTTTCCCGTCCAACACTATCTGTCAGTAGTTGCATAACTCCTCTTAATACAAGTTTCTGAATCAATTTCACTACGGGTAACACTCCAACTAGTACGTTCAGTGCATCTGTAGATAACGTGCAATACAATACGCATCACTCAACCTCAACAGACACATACGCTGTATCTGCTCTACTTTTCGCTTATGATGCGCATTCCGTAATACTTTTTGCCATATTTCACATCCATAAGTAAACATCACTACCGTTGCTCCTTTATATAATGTTAGTAATCCCTTTCTTGGTACATTAAAATTTTGTAAACCCCACCCTTAACAAAGCACAGGTTTCCTTTACTTTATATTGTATATATTTGATATTTTACCTGAAATGTAAATCTTTATCCAATTTTATTCCCAAATAAATGTGGTCCTGGATTACCCGCTTTTTATTTCCCTTCAGCGTTAATGTCGGTTCTCTCTGGTTCGTATTCAATTTTTCAAATACCATTGCTCAGGTTTTTCTGTCTCTATTTCCATTTCATGTAGCTCACAGCATTGACTACAGACCTCCAGCTCTCAATTCCCATGTCATTCTAACGCTCGTCTCCCTGTTCCCTGCACAAATACCACTGCTTAAGCTAGTACATTGTATCCTGCTTCTCCTGTGAGTTCTTATCACACCAACAATAATAAGGTTCCAAAATATTGGTCCTCCACGTTGAACAAAATACATTTATGGTCGAAGGTAACACCTTCCTCCCCTCGCCATTCACACACATTCATTTCCACCTCAGTCATTGCTATCGTTATGTCTATTAATGACTTTAAAATGTTGCTATGTTCCCGTTATTCTTTGTAGCTAATCCATAATTAAATATTAGAGTCTGCAGCAACTTTCCACTTCCACACGTCTTATCTCCCATTCGCATCCATACATATTACTATTTTCTCTCCTTTACATGTTGCTAGCATTTTTTCAATTGACCGTATTTCCTCTCTACACTTCTCTTTCCCTCTTAAGTATGCATTTACTAGTATTATACCTATCTGCCCTTGTCGTAATTTTAAGACCTCAAGTTCATCGTTTATCACTACCAAAGATGCCCAACCACATTCCTCCTCAATTACTCGTGTCGTCAGTTTGTCGTGGCAACTTTTCCCATTTATATGGTAACTCTCTCGGAGACATGCTACATCTATGGAGTGTTCCTCCCTGTAATATATTTTTACTTGTGATGCCATAATTGATCTCTGTATATTCATTCATCTGCCATATTTTAAGCTCCATATTCTGTCTGTTGCTGCTACAAATTCCAGACACGCATATCTGTTACCTTATTGCTACCATTTTGTCCCTTTCGTTTACAATTGATACAAAGTGCATTCTGGTTTTTATTTCGACAGCCTGCATATCTTTGACCCACCACTGTGCTATGGCAGTATATATCGGTTTCTGCTCGACAGGCTGCAGCCGGATACCCGTATCTATGGCATCGATAGCGTCTCAGTGGTGTGTTGTAATCCGTAGTTCTAGTGATTGTGTATAGTACAAACCTGGCCATTTCACTGAACGTAAAAAAAAATTGCCAGTATTCTCCAAACTAGTAATACTAACTAAAAGCCACAGCCGAACTCTAGTATCTTCTTCACAATTTGTATATTAAATACTTTACTACGATAAGACTTTAACTTTCTTCCAAAAATTCAAAAAAAATTTATGCGTTTTTCTGTTTCTTCATTATCACTGTAACTGTTTGTAAATTGGTTTTAAAAATAAATAAATATTCTTCTTTAATAAACTGAAACAACTGAAGATATATGATACTTTTACTTGTTTTGCCAATACTTGGATTTCATCATTTCTTATAAAACAAACAAAGGGTGCTATAAATATTAATTATTCGGTAAAAGTTTAATAGTTGTATTACTGACAAAATTTAATAATTTCAAGCTTTCACTTGCAAAACAAAATGAATTATCATTGTTTTTTATTTTATTTTTACAAAAACGCTATAAAAAAACAACCACAAACAATAATAAGAAATAAAATTTTCACACTCAGAAGAATGCCATGATCACATTATAATTAAATTCAAATGTTTCAAATTATTTCCGAAGACTCCAGCAAATGATAAATAAATCCATGTTTTGAAAAATCAACCAACCGCCTGTGCACTGTTACCAATGTTATGTGCAACAGCAATTTAGTGAATCTGGAATAACAGTAACACCATACGTTACTTTCTAATATTATGCAAAATTAGGCTCATGTTGGGAAAAGTACATCATCATTCAAACAGAATGACATGAAGAAATATGTGTCCTTAAAATAATTTAATGTTACAAAAGAATAAATCACAATGACTGGCACAATATCATTACAACCGCAGAACATATTTATTTACCTCACGCCTAATAAGGTGTATATGTTACAGAAGGAAAAAAAAACAAATTCCTACAAGAAAAATAAATGTGTTAAACCACTACATACCATGATGTAATAAAGAACAACAAAAACAAATTTTCCTTTTCCTTTACTGATACATTAGAAACTTCACTTCTATACATCCTGAGATAAAAATGAATCGGATAGACAAAATGACCTAAACATAAAAATATACAGTATTAAATTTCATACCTGAAAATTCATTGCCAATTTCTGTTCGATTAGTTTGGCAAACTCCTTGCACAGATACTCTTTCCAGTACGACCCTTGCCTCCTTTGGCATCACTCTACTTGAGTTTACTACATGAGAACTAGTTTCTGCCAATGGTTTTTCACATATAACATCCAATGCCAAAGGTTCATCTTTGAAAATCGTATGTAATGGTTGCAATATGGGAGATTTATTATCCAGTTCACCTTCATTTTCAGAGTTCAGACCAGACCCAAAAGATTCCTCTGCTTTAATATCAAATTCGGAAACGTCACAAATAGACTCAAATTTTATTTCCAAATCTTCCGTTCTTTCAATATGACTGTCATCACAATTATTATTATTGAGAGTTTTATCAAATGTCATTTTCGGATTGATCTGAATCACATTTCTTACAGAGGCTGCTTGCACTTCTGATTTGATGTGTTCTGGTAATTGAGAACATGNGTGTTGTGGTAATTGAGAACATGAAATCTTTTTTTCAGAATTTACTGGATTAATTGTAAGTCCAGAATTACTTTCTAAGGTTTTGGTCATATATATATTCTCTGTTCTTATATAGTCCAACTCACAAACACCAATTTCTTCTTTACACTCAATTTTTATTGTGGTCTCGGTTGGAAATATACTTTCCTTCTTAACATTTTCTTCCTTATTTGTGTATATACTGTTACAAGAATATTCCTCAAGGTTATCTTCCACAGCAGAAGAATCAGAACATGTCAAGTCTTCTTGTTTTTCCTGCTTCTTAATTTTCACTGAAAAAAAAGGAAGCAAATGGAGTGTAATTTGAAAGTTTTCTTATGTATTTTACCAAAGAAGTCTTCATCTTGATTGTACTGCGTAACAACTGTAAATATTTTTTACACTTTAAAGAGCTCTAACTCAAACAACATGCAAGAGACAGAAAATCAAAACGAGCTAACTTCTTTGAAAATTCAGTGTATAGAAAAAAAATACAATAATATAATTGGAGACCATAGTTGCATAAGAAAAAGAGATGAAACCAAAATACATACTCAACAAAGTGAATTGTAAAAATAAATTTGTTTAATGCATCCAAATGGATCACACACAATAATGGTAGCAAATGAATTTATTCACACGACCCTATGCTTCTTGATCAGCAAATCCAACAATAAATGCTGCAACTATAACACTCTTTTGGCACATCAGATGTGACCTAGAAAGTACTTATAACAATAATCAACACTTAATAACAATTTACTCCTTTTTGAAAACACTAATAATGTATACTAAGCAAATTACTATTTATTACACTACACATAGATAATACACCCCAAAATGCAGATAAACCCTTATGATTATTGGAAATTAGATACTGTTTCAAGCGGTAAAACAAATAGTACATAAAAAAAATATTTACATATAATGTTATTCCTTCAATTTCTCTCAGCTGTGTTATGCAAATGAGCTCAAACTGTCTCTGGGTAGCAATTCAAAACACATGTTTTTTAATCAAGTACTAGTCATATAATTTTTGGACTTTAGGTATACTAATTTTCCATTTGAATACCTGATTTACAACTCTCGCTGTCTTCTTCATATTCCATTTTCATTTGAAAACAAGATGCGTTGTTTAGTTTCATAGGCAACTTTCCCTCTAAACATTCATCATCTATGTTACATTCCATTTCATGGAATTTTGTGCAGGAAATTTGCACAGAGGTATATTTAGTTTCTGAATTCGCACAAGATGCCTCACTTTCATAGTCATCAGGTTTCTCCATTTTAATTCCAACGAAGAAAAATGGAATTCCACCATCATTTATACATTCTTCACCTTTCTCCTTCAAAGAAAATGAAACAGTCTCATTAGAATTTCTTAATATTGTATCAATGTTGTTATAAGGTATACATACATTCACTCCACTTGTTTCTTCTGGATACATTTCTCTTTTTACGGTTACAGTTGCCATGGCCATCTCTTCAACACCAGTGAAAGATATTACTTTCTCTACGTCATGAATATCAAAGTCTTCCTTCTTCATATTTCGCTTAGAAGGTAATAGCGTTCTTCAGAACTATTGTATACATTTCCATGTGGAGTTATATTTAGACATTTCCGTGAAACAAATTAATTATAATTCATAATTTAATCACTTAAAAAACACGATCAAAATTAAGTCCCAGACAACTCATGCAACCTTCCTCAATAGTTCACATCAAATTACAGCGTTTGCTGATGACAACAGTATACTCGGACTTTGTACCNAACCTCCAATAGTTCACATCTAATTACAGCGTTTGCTGATGATAATAGTAAACTCGGACTTTGTACCTTACATAACCTAACAAAATATGCTTACAAAAGTATCACAAATGAGCTGAGAAATTAACCAAACCTATCCTACGGTTCAATCGGGGCACGGTCGATTGGTCTAGTAAACACATTGCTTTTACACTTTTCTAGCTGAAAAAACGATTCTATGATTTTAAGAAAATAGGTACGAAGCATTACACAGCNACAAAATATGCTAACAAAAGTATCACACACGAGCTGAATAATTAACCAAACATATCCTACGGTTCAATCGGGGCACGGTCGATTGGTCCAGTAAACACATTGCTTTTACACTTTTCTAGCTGAAATAACGATTCTATGATTTTAAGAAAATAGGTACGAAGCATTACACAGCGAAAAATGGAAGTCAAGTGTGATTAGTTATGGAAGGATATTTCTTAAATCTTTTTTGGGGAACCAAACCTACTGAATCCACGACCACACTCAGAAGTCTTTTTCTTAAAACATTTAATCCCAAAATAAGTAAAAAACATTATCTTAAGCGTTATCTGTAATGAGTGAATGTTACATTTTGTTTACAGCAATTCTCCCAATGTCTACAACGGTTCACAACGTAGTTAAACATGAGACCATATGAGACCTACATTGCGCAAAGATCCCCTGGCTCGGGATTTTGTTTGGACCTTGTGCACTGGTCTACACATTAGCTTCATTAGCGTTATTAGCATTGCTAGTACTCTGAAAATTAGCATTGTGCGCAGTTTTACTATCAATGCGTAGTTATTGTCCTAACCTCACAGACACTGTACTTCGTACAAAAATATTTTATTTAATTATTAATTTTTACGCTTTTAGCATTCTGAGGAACACTGTGAAAATAACACACATTACTGTTATCAACATCACGATGGATATTCCAATTTCTTATGTGTTTTCTAATTCGACTTTACTACAACAGAAAGTATAAATTCTTTAAAATGTTACACTTTAACCACTAATTAATTTCCTCTTGTCCCAGTTTCCCCTTTCAAGATATTATTCTTACAAAAATATTTCAATAAAAACAAAGCACCATTTTGATGGCTTCCAATCATTCCTAGGAATTTTCTTCAGTCCCTTCTGGTTAACAACAGGATCAGTAGGGTCGACTGTCCAAGCACTTATTCTTGAGGTATCGTGAAGGCTGGTTCAGCTTCTTTTTTTCACAAAACATTTATTACACTTTGTCGTGATACTGGCCTTTATTTGTCATATTACCTTTTTGTTACTATCTGCAAATACATTAGTAATGTAACCTGGATAAAAAAGATAAATAATTACAATAACTATTTTACAATTTTTAGAATTGTTACTGTAAAATCTGGTGAATTTCAAGTAGTTTAATTCAAAGTTCTCAAAAAAATAGATATTTTATTTCATTCCTTCCCTCTAGCTAATGGCTCCATTCAGTAATTAGAAATTATTAAGTAACCCAATAGTGTAATTACAGAGATTTTATGATTTTCAAAGTGCACTGTAATGTAGTTTTTTATTGTTTTCTCTCTGTGTTCCTTGTAAGTAATTTGTTTCAATGACCTGTCTAAGTAGACAACATGTATTTGATTAAATCTTGCTTCGGTGTAAAGTAAGAAATAAATCTTAAGTAAAGTACTTCAGGAACTGCAAGTGGAGTGGAGTGAATATTATTCAAAATAATTTTTTAAGAAATTTCTTTAATTATATGACTACTTAATAAAAAAATTAAACCAAATTATTTAATAACATTATACGAAAGGTAAAATACTATTCCTCGTGAATTGGTCAGATATGAGAAAGATATATTCCTGGAGGACATATTCCCCTATTACAATTGCAAAAAATTTCTTACAATGTTGCAAATATTTGTATTCTTACTATTACTTTCAGTGATTGCTATTAGTCATTAGTATCAGCAAAAATCATATCCTCCTAACCTATTAATGCTCCGCTAGTTCTTGGATCAAATTTCTTTCTGGAAGGCTCTTTAGTAGAAAAATTGTTTCCACTCCCATAAGGGAAGATGACGAGAGCTCATCCTTTTTGTAGACACCATCCCTGTCAGGATGGTTGTGTAAGATTAACATACTTCCCCTGTTCAATTCTCTGAATCCAAGCTTCTTCTCACCTTCCTACCACTGAAAGTTACCTCAATAACAGTTTTTCTTCATTATTCTTTAAGAGCCTCTGTCATAATATGACGACTTGCTTTATAGTAAATATTAGTTAGCTATACATATATTGATAATTTTCAAAATAAGAACTTAAATTTAAGAAATCTTGTGGAACTACCAACATTCAATTCAAGACTTTTATTAGAAAAATGTGTTTATAGAGAAGAATGTTCTGATCTAGTTTCACTCACTTATGGTGTGCAGGATATGATGTTACATTCAATTTGTAACTTTGGAAATCTAGAGAGTCATAAATTAACATCTTGAGATAAGTGTTGTTGATCTTTTACCTCAGAACTGAGAGAGTCCAGGCATTCTTGGATATAATTCTTTATTTCTATTTCACTTTGGCAGAGGTACCTGTGACCTTAAATGGACACTGTGGTATATATTATCACAATCTGAAACAATCATGAATAAGTAAAGAACTGCTTATATTATGAAGAAAATGAAAAACGTAAAAAGTGCAAATGTTACACTTTGGAATAGAAAGAAAAACTTCCAAAACCGTTTCAAATAGAAATAAGAGTGTTTTAAGAATAACGTAATGTTGTGCTAAGAAAAAGACTGTATACGAAAATATTATGGTTACATCCACCTTAAAGATTATTACAAGGTACGCACTTCAAAAGATTTTTTAGATTTGCTTTATGAGCATGTTTTCTTTCGCGATAGGTATTATTGTCAAAGCATTTGAAGCGTTTCAATTAAAACGTGCAAAATGTATGTTACCAAGTACTTGTAATTTATTGTCCAAAGCTACGATATTTTGTTAGACTATACAGAAATAGCAGGAAGTGATCAAAATTATGAAGTCATTTTGCTTTAAGTAAAGACTTAGGAATATTATTTAAGATAGATTAATTTAATTAGAATATAAGAAATGGTTGTAAATAATTCTTAGTAGTAATTAGGAAGCCAATTAAAAGTTCATGTTATTCTTGTGAGCATCAAAAAAGACCTAAAGGATTTATTTGTATTAAGTATACAAATATATAAAAATGGTATCTATAACAGTTGTGTAACAAATGTTTGACTCCGACATTATAGTTTACACAATCTATGGTACAGTAATAAACAAACAATTCATTATTTTATATTTAAATGAAATACATATCTTCATTGGCTTAAAATAATTCAACGTGTCGTGTAGGGTACACGGAAAAAATGATCTTATTAATATTAGGTGTCATGATTTGTTTGATCAGAAATAATACAATTTCCAGTTAACCTACTTCAAATCAAATCTAAATATTTCAAATTAAATTTAAATATTGGCTTTAATACTGAATTCCAATAAGTGTCAGTGGAAATTCATACAAGTTAGAGCATATAACTAACTGTAGACAACCAAAACACATGTACTTAATGTTCCAAAACAATTTAAAATAGGTTTAGAAAACATTTTCAATCAGGAGCACTGATATATTTCACCAATAAAAGCTCTCTGATAATTTTAAAGAGAAACTGAAAAAATGCAGAATTAATGTATACAGAATTAATGTATACAACCAGTGCTAAAGTTGAGTACAAATAAAACTACATTAATATGAACAACACAATCATGTAAGAAAATAGTTTTTGAAATTGTTATAAGTTATTTTAAAAGTACTACAGCAATGGCATGATGAATTTAGATTGGGAATTAAGATTGTCAACGTGACAATTTCATTTGATATTGTCTTGAATATGGAGACATAAGAATTTTGTATTTGTAACAGTTTTTAATTGTGTTCCGTTTAACGAAAGAGAAACCTGGGGTAAAGATTTTGTGATACAATTGTGACATAGACATTGTTTTGTCAGTGTTTACAATGAGATGATTTGCATGGAACCAAGTAGAAAGGTTAGACAAAACTTTTTGCGCTTTGGCGTGTTTACATAGGAAATTAGTGTCTTCAGCAAAAAGAACAATTTTGCAATCTGACTTAAATGATGACATATTGTTCACATACAATAAAAAGAATATACGACCGAGAATTGAACCTTGGGGTTCTCCGTGAGTAAGTGGCGTAGTTTCTGAAAGACAACGCTGAAGTATTTTATTCTTAGTACACGATATTTCGACCTGTTGATATCCATCTTTTAAATAAGATGTTAGCCATTGATGTCGTAGTCTACGAGTGCCTAAAGAATGCAATTAGGAAAGAATTCCGTGGTCGATGACATCGAATGCTTTGGATAAATCAAGAAAAAACACCCTGAGGATTTTCTCAATGGTCAAGAGATGTAGAAACATTGTTTAAGAAAGAAAATATGGTGCATGTATTGGAAAAGGATTTCCTAAAACCGTGTTGATCATCAAAGAGAATGTTATTTTTTGATAACAAAATCTAGTATATGCTTATAGAAGAATTATTCTAGGATTTTTGAGAAAGTGGGTACTAGAGAAATTGGTCGGTAATTTCCAACATTAAGTTTGTTTCCTTTCTTGTGTAAAGGTTTCACTTTAGCTCTCTTAAATATGTTAGATAACGCCCCATCCGATAAAGAACTATTCAAATTATATATGAGTGGATTTAATATAGAGTGGAATGAAAATTTAACAATAAACTTGGGTATATGATCTATTCCTGTTGAAAATTTGTTTTTCAATAATCTGATGATTCTTGTGACTTCACTGGCTTTAGTTTCAGAAGTGAACATAGAACTGGGTACGTGGGTGGATATAATTGCAGGACATTTATTTGGATATATTGTTATTTATTTTACCTACTTCTGAGAAGAAAAATTAAACAAATTTGAGATTTCCTGAGAATTAGATTAGTTTTTGCCATCGTTTAGTAGAGAAATATTTTCTTCNTTGCAGGACATTTATTTGGATATATTGTTATTTATTTTACCTACTTCTGAGAAGAAAAATTAAACAAATTTGAGATTTCCTGAGAATTTGATTAGTTTTTGCCATCGTTTAGTAGAGAAATATTTTCTTCATGATTTTCAGAAGTTAACAAGTAATTTTTAACAATGTTTCAGAAGGCTTTCGTCTGGTTGTTCAATTTAAGTACCTGTCTGTAGTTTTCTATAATTTTAGCTGCATAGACTACTTTTCGAAGAATAGTGTTATATTTACTAAAATAATCATGGATTCGGGTGATTGGTTATGGAATTTTAAAAGATAATATAAACGGCATTTGTTGTTTTGAATGAAATGAAAAGTCATTGTCTCACTTACTATGAGAAAGACAAAAATTTATGAAATTAACTGAATAAGATGCTACGATTCTACTGTTTTAACTACACTGAAGATAAATTTATAATTCATACTTTTAATAACTATTTAGTTTGTTGGTCTTGGCCTATTTTTTAATACTAACTTAACATGGGATCCATGTATTTGTAATAAACATATGAGAGAAATATAGTTATGTCAGAAACTTATATGTTCTAAAAGACTGTATGAAGAGTCTTTTTAAAAAACCATATATTGTACACCAATTGAAACAAATAAAGTTTTAATTTGAATTCAAGGAAGAAGCCTATGTAATATATAGCTACTTACAGTAGGATAGTTAGATTAATTTGTAATAAGTGAATCAGAAACCATTCTTTCCGCAGTTCAAATAATGTAATATTCAACCTCATTGACATAAAATTTTTAAGAGGTTCTTATAAAAGGTACATGGAATATGTCTATACAGAGACATAAAGTAGATAATGGAGAAGAGGTAATTTAACATTACCTAAACCAGAAGGAGTGTTTCCGATGATCATGCATATATGTTCCTTTTTTTCCCCTTATTCTTTCTTCCCACAATATGTAATTAACTATTTGTGGCAGTAGAAGAGAGTAACATACCTGAGAAATAAGCTGACAAAAAATTTGAATTGCACCTACCTTGACGAGCAACAAAACACTATCCTTTCTAAACTAAAAATTATAAGCATTCAAAAAATGATATAAATCTGCCAGAGGTACCGTTAGATACCACATTAAGGCGTACTATGTTTCACTGAACACTAGTTGTCAGACACTCATATTAACATCACATCATCAACAGGGTACTATCTAGCCGGATTTTATTGCCATAAAATAGATAAACATGAAAATAGTAAGCATCATGCTTATGGCGCTGCTTGTTTTATATGAAATGTATAATAGAATCCAGGCAAAAACACGGANAATATGTAATTAACTATTTGTGGCAGTAGAAGAGGGTAACATACCTGAGAAATAAGCTGTACTATAGTTGAAATCCTCTCTTTAAAGGTATTTTTTTTTTCAATATTTATAGAGCACCTGATGGAAATCTTAAAAACTTCAGAAATAACAAACCTACAAACTGTTTTTAACAAACTGACAAATCACCAGAACGATACTATCATTATTTGTGGAGATCTGAACATCAACTGCTTACAAACAAACAACATTGAACATGAACAAGAAAAGTTAATCCACCTCATGAAATTATTTAATTTTGAAAAATATATCAAACAAAAATTGATCAAATGCTAACTGTCAGGAGCAAACACATTTATCATGCGTCTACGTATGATATAGGACTGAGTGACCAAAATGCACAGATTCTGTCACTCAAAACTGAAACTAACTCTAAAAAAAACCAATAATACCTAACAGGAGAATATTTAACTCCACAAATTTAAATATTTTTCTAATACTTCTAAATAATGAAACATGGATACTGGTTTATGAAATCACTAATGTAGATAACAAGTACGCCATATTTTTAAATTGATTATCTAATTATTTTGGCATATCCTACCGATGTAAGCAACATTCATGAAAACTACAAAGTAAAAAACATTGGCTGACTATGGGAATAAAAAAAAATTGTAATAATATTTATTGTTCATACAGATTTGCTTTACAAATTTTTTGAACGTAGTCAAGAGATTTGACGCTTTCAATGACAAAAATTTTATGCAACATAAATATTAGGAATTGGAGTTACAAGTATGCATATATACAAGATTATGAAATGTTTTTGGTATTAGGCAATACTAATAATAATATACAACTATATGATACATACAAATATACAAAACAATTATATTACATTTTATTTTTAGATGTTAAGTGACCTCCATCATATACTCATCTATTCCATGAAGAGCTTCATTAGTTAGGTAATCATTTAGTGCTATTTTTGAATTTTCTTCCTTCTAAAGATTTTATTTTGGATGGCAGCTTGTTAAATAATACAGGTGCACATACATATAGATCTTACGAAGCAAACTAAATTTTGTGAAAAAATGATTGTATTTCAAACAATGGAGCTAAAAATTGATAGATTAGTAAAAGCTAGCCAATTCTTTGACAGATACAAAATAATTGATTGTATTCTCCAACATAGAGATACTCACGAAAAGTCACAGCAGCACTTTAGAAAGGGCTCTAATGACTTTGCTGTTGATGAGCCCTAAAGCCCCACAACAAAACAAAGGACTCTACTATACTCCAAATAAAATGTTTCTTGAATACTTTCCTATGATGAGACAACAACTTCCTTAAGAAAATTATTCAATAGGAATCTCTGTAGCTGAGAATAGTAAAAGCCAACACAGATTTTTCAGATACTTTAGTGGCTTTTAAATATAAATAAACTATGTTGTTATAAAAAGCAGTTTGAAAACGGCATATGACCACGTGTGGGATAATAAACTCTGGAAACAAGCAAGATACCATTCCATCAAATCTGATCGAGGGCCCAAAGGCAGTGACGGATTTAATACTTATAAAAAATTTAATAAAATGCACAGTGTTATCAANGGCAGTGACGGATTTAATACTTATAAAAAATTTAATAAAATGCACAGTGTTATCAATTTATAATTCCAAAGTTAATCGTAGATAAAATGTAGAGTCAAAATTCAAGATTAATAATAACAAAAGTATTAATTATTCATAACAATAGTTGTGTTTTGTTGACAATTAGGATTTTTTAATATCCAGAGCATCACTTGATCAGTGACTTTAAATCTTCATCTATCTTAATCCAAAACAAAACAATGATATTTTCTTAGTTGTAGAATTTTACCTTTTAAATGAAAAATCGATTTCGGGGTCAGGATGTAAGGGGTAGTTTTCACATTTTCCCCGTATTACAAAGGAAGCGGTCACAATTCTGTAGGGAGTGAAGTGCTGGAATTCACCTGATCTCTGATGGAACTTCTCCAAAACTCTGCTAAATCCCAATCTAGGTGGGTGGAAAAGGGGTGATAACAGCTCTTCGAGGAGTTCAGCGGGAGATCTACATACCACAATGTGTTGCGAGAGACACATAAGTTTTATTAAATAAATAGTTACTTTGTTAATAAAAGTATTAAAAAGAGATTGCATCACCGATAAAAAAGGCAACAACTAACACAACCTCTACCAGATTATATGATTTATGCAGTCTGAGAATACGACACTGATTTCAACACTAAAAAAGAATAGGAATAATATGATAACGAAAGGTAAAGATAAGAAAGATTGCATGATTACTAACAAAGTAGTATACAAAATCAAATGTAAAGATTGCAATGTAGGTCAAACAAAAAGAACGAAAAAACTAGAATCCAGGATCACAAAAGAAATACTATTTACTATATACTATATTAGCTTTATAACTCTAAGTACTTCTACATATCATATATTTATTATTGTTAAATAATACCAGACAAAAATTAATATTTGGTGTATATACCACAAGAGAGAAAATGTGAAGGAACCCATTTTCACTTCACATTTCTCTTTCTTTTATCATTATAGTGTGTTGTAACACATTTGCGGAAAGCGTTAGTCCTCTAAGCAGCAGCATGAACAAAGAACTTCTTTGCAAAAAAATCTTTACAATTTTAATGTGAAATCATTTTCAGATAAGTGTGAGTTAGTAATGGCTTCACATTAAAGCTCTAAAGAATATTTTAGATCCGTATGAGTTAGAAGGATTCTAATGACCGAGACGTTGGTGATCCCTTAAGTCTGAAAAAAATGAATGAGTTACAAGGTTTTCCTTAAGTGCAAATTCAAATAATATAGATAAGTTTTACATAAAATGAATCTAGACAAACTTGATTCCATGATATAGTTACCAAATTTATATGAAAATGAATTTGTAAGGTGAATAACCTCATCGCCTTGGCCAAATAAAAAGCTTGTACACACATTCACCATATATATTCTAAACTATAACGATATAATTGGAATGGAAACTTTTACTATTACAAATTAAATTTCAGATCATTATATTTCAACACTATATTTAGGCACAAAAACTTATAAAGACAGACGAAGCACAAAAATAGTTATTTACAAAAATATTAAACTCAGTAAAACTATAAACTGTAGTAGCATTATTGAACATAAATATGTAAATTCTACTTATGACACTATTTAAAAATATTTAAAAAATTACAAAGTAGCAACAACAACAACAACAAGTTTATCTTGATGACAAATTAACTACATAAACAAAGAAAAATATTCAATAGAAAAATTAATAATAAGAAAAACAAACCATAAAAGCAAAAAATCAAAACAAAACAAAATCTTTAATTTTTGGATAAATTGTCAGTATCAATTTGTAAATTCATTCCTTAAAAAAATACATTTTTAGAATTCTGGCTCCCAAACTTATATTAAAACATTACCGCCTCATGTTACATGATTAAATTTAAACCTTGCAATGAAATAACATTACGTTGTGGTGTGTTCACATTCATATGCATTCCATTTTTACATGAATTATAACAAAAAACAAAAAAGTTTCAAGTTAAGATTTGTAAAATCAAAGTAACTACTATATTGAAAAACGTACTGAATTTCCAAGAATTTATAGGAACAGAATAATGCAGTTATTACATGTTTCTCATAAAACATTGTCATGTATCTTAACTTACAAGCATATTATACAAGTGTACAAAGCATTGGTTGAGTCGAATTATTCATATGGAATACTCGCATGGTAGTCCAGTCATATGGTAATTTGACAGGGAAAAAATTTAGTCTTTTTTTCTCAATCAATTGCTATGTTTTTGGTGGTGCTGAATCAGAATTTCATTTTTGCCAACTCATAAATCCTGTGTGCGTCGAGAAAAAAAAATTACCTTTAAAGAAATTGCACTTTTTTTAGTCCTTTGTTTATAACTTGAAAAGTACTCGCTTCTGGAGAAAAGTATACGCATGAAAAATTAATCTGCATTGAATTTCCAACAAATCAAGTTTGTACAGCTTTTTGTCTGAAGAATAGATATCGCTCTAGAGCTTCCTGAATTTTGACTAAAATTTGGAAATAGATCTCCAAAACCAGTTTTTCTTATGTTGTTTGTTTACAATTTGAAAATAACACACTTGTAGATAATATTGTCCAACACATAAAGAAACTACATTAAATCTCCTTCAAATTATGTCTTTTGTAGAGTGCTTTTCGTCAAATGAACATTTTAGGCATTATTCATCAGTCAGAATGCACCTAAGTTGATGCAGTCGCTATGCTAAAAACACCTCAGCATGAGTTCTACTTTCACAATATCCTATTTGAAATAATTCAACATGATTCAAATTATTTATAAGTATATATCAAGCAAAAAATTTAAGTAGTTAATTAATTTTTAAGAAAATTTTATTTCATCAGATACCTGTATTTTATATTAAATTTTCCCGAAAATTTGTTCTGCTAGAACATATGATATGATGAAATATTCTATATTTTCTATCATGTTACTATTTTATAATGAAATTTGGTAGTAACATAGTTTTTACTGAGTACTTACTCAGGTGAATTTCAGATGTAAATGTCCTATTTTGGAACAGAAGTGCAGTTTTAGAATATTACTATGTACTCAATTCTGGCACGGTTGTGTACATTAATGCTGTAGCCCCATCCTGGTGAAGGTTTTCTCCGGTTTTGCTTTGGGTAGAGGCAGATTTCTTAAACAGGTTCTCTAGGCTATTTCTACGTGTGTGCATATTGTAACAATAAATCGTGAATTTAGAGTTATTTCAATTCTTATTATTTTTAAACATTATAATCAGTGAAATCTAAAGTTTGACAAAATTTTGTACATGTAAAATATTTTTTGTGTGTTAAATTACAAAGATAATGAAAATATCTATTGGTATTATAACTCGCAGCTAACTTTTTATCTTATCTACAAATATTTGCTGAAATTTTTGGATCCGCCTCTGCCTTAGGGCCCTTGATCGAAATTGAAAGAATGGTTCCTAGCTTGCTTCCGGAGAGTAAATTAGTTTTTATTCCTCCACGTACAGATGTACCGTTTTGTATGCAGATTGTACCGTTTTGTTTGACAATAAATTTATTATTACTAAAATACCATCCGCTTGTAAATAATAATGACAAATTGCGTTTTCATTTTTTACTTCCAAATACTTTCCATGTTTACAACAATTAATCTATATACATAATTAGATGATGAGTATAAAAATTATTCAGTTTGGTCAACAATTAGAAACCTGTTTCAAAACAGCTTTACACGAAATAAAGAAACATTTGTCGATGGATATACGGTAGTACTTCACATAATCTCAACAATGTTAGATTATGTTTATATTTTGTAAACTTCTGATATTATGAATGTCAACAAATGGACAAAGTTTCACGACCTTCGCAAAAAAAGTTTGCAAGACATTGCAACTCTAATTCAACATGGTCTTTTATGGGATTTCACGAACTTTAACAGGAGGAAAAATTACGAGTAACTATAATATATGCAAATTCAAATATGAACGTATGTAGGGATTTCTTAAAACTTTTTGGAATCATTTATTAATATACTGGAAAGATAAAAACCCTATTTATAACATAAATCATATGATTCGAAACCGTAATTTTCTACAACTAAGCCAAGAGATCCACAGTTTGGCCGACTAATCGCCACTTCCTAGAGAAAGAGAGCAAAATGGGGGACAGTGAGAAGAGGGGGACAGTTTTTCCTGAAGGAGAAGGTAAAGACGACAGGAATTTTTTAATGTTCTCAGTGTCCTTAATTTCGGTGCAAGTAAAAAGCTTGTAAAGTATCAGTGAAAAAATAACATTATGAAAACTAAGAAATTTATTAGGTAAAAAGTGTCTATTTCTTTCTAGAAATACATCTTTACACAAATCACGTATTACACATTTCACTTATATGCCAAATATTATCAAATGTGTATTTTCCTTAAAACCATATACAAAAGTAATTAAATTTTCTAACTTGGCGGTAAGGGCCCCCCAAATGCAAACACACTACGTCGCATCCGACTAAAAAATACCACACTTTGATTACTGCGTATACAGTTCTGTGTCGTATACATATTTAATTCTGTATTGTAATGTAAAAGAATACTTCTTTGCAAACAACATACTCTGTATAAAATTTTAAAAACATTTGTGAAATGTTTTTTGCATAATGCAAGACATCTTGATCTTTCAAAAAAAGTGCTTCACTCTGAGAAGAGCTTGTTTTAGAACGTGATTCTGATATCTTTTTTTTGCTTACCCTCTTCATATACACACCTAATTTTCGTTTTTATAAATGATATCGTTGTGTCTCCTTCACTTAGTGCAGTATTCGCCATAACTATACTCCAGAAAAATTTATCGTCACTAATAGAAATATTCGGTACACAACACATTGGTACTGGGTAAAAACTGCCAGCACTCATTTTGCACTTCCGTAGTAGAAAAGCCTGCATGGCCAAATGCATGAAACTGAGCATATTAGTTAGACATTCAATAGTAGTTAGTAAGTAGTTAGAAGCTACTTAAATTGGCAGACATCTAAATTCGCCTGAAAGAAAGTTATGAATTGATTATTGAGGTTCACCTGTCAAGTGATCCAATTATTAAATTTTCTTTACTCCAATATAATAAACGAGTGTATTCAGGGACTTGAAATGTGCTCTGATATGACCCTCAATTTTTAAATCCCTAAAAGAGCTCTAATTTTGAGTTCAAGGTACAGAAAAGTCCAAATTTCCATGCTCAGGCCACAGTTCTTTTCCCCAACAAAAATATCCACACGTCAGAATGGTTAATTTATTATTATTATTATTGAACGATTGCCTAAGTCTATGCAATAAGGTAGTTGCATGTCATATTACAAAAAAATTTACAATCTTCAGATACAAACTTTTCCTGATGATACATAAAAGTACATCCTGGCCCGGGTTTTTCTCCATTTTTCATTCAGGTAGATGCGGATTTATTATACAGGTTCTCTAGGCTTTGTCTAGGGGCATGTTTATTGTAATAATAAATCGTGATATTAATGGGGTGTTTTTTTTTTTTTTTGAACTCTTATGATTTTTAAACACTATACTCAGAATAATCTACAGTTCGATAATAACTTTACATGTAATTTTTTGCTTAAAATTACAAACATATTGACATTCTATTAGTATTATAACTCGCAGCTAACTTTTTATCTTATATAGGAACTTATGTTGAATTTTTTTGAATCTGCCTCTGCTTTAGGGCCTTTGATCGGAATTGATGGGATGGTCCCTTGCTTGCTTCTGGAGAGTAAATTAGTTTATTGTTATCCACTTGGTCATAGGCAGTTTGTACTGGTTTTTTTTTTGAGAATAAATTTATTATTATTATTAAATATGTCTGTATAACATAAAACTAAACTGAACATCATCAATGAAAAATCTTATCAATCTAATAGATTATCTTAATGTTTCATCTAGCACTGGAAATATTATAAGACTTTCATTCTCAAAACAATTGATGTCACTTTAAATAACATAATATTATTTTCTTTTATTCAGTGTGTGTTTCAAGACAAAATATTATTACATTTATAAAATCTTAATATAAATTTACAGGTATTTTAAAGTTATATCTCACAATGTATATTTTGTGTATTTAATTGTTTCTTACAAATTAGAACCCAGTTAACTGTTTTATTTATAACCACATTAAAAAAGGTTAAGTTGCATTGTAGTTTCTGTTTTATGGAGAATTAGTGGATAACATTAGTACCTGCATTAGAGAATGTTATTTTCAACATATAAATGGTAATAGATGCTCGAGCCAATTTCAATTTTGTATCCTTCCTGACAACATTTTTCATTTGATACAAAGATGGGAGTAAGTTTTTTCATGCTGGTCTGAAAGACTTCATACCAAATCCATGTAGTGTAATCAATTGTACATTTTTTACACAATTTTTGCAGTACAGCTACATTAGCAATCACATTATGAGCATTTGCATAAAAAATGTTCTGTCATTTTGCTAAACCAAAACGAGTGTATTGGCCAATTGAGATCTTTTCTAAATACTTGTAAAGGGTCTACAAAACCTTCAACAATGTTGCAAAACTCATCATTCAAATTGCAGCACAAATTGGCTTTAAACAATCTAGGCTTCATAACTTGAGAAATGCATCTATTCCAATATTAATAAATGTAGAATTATTGAGGAAGAGAGGGAAACATTATTAGAAAACATTAAGAAAGAATGGTTTATTGACATCTATATCCAACCACTTTTTCAGTAAATAATGCTTTACAAGTATCACACGAAAATGATTTTTCTCACGTGTGAGTTCGCTTGTGTCTCTCAAAGTTCCCTTTCAGGGAGAAAGATGCATGACAGACGTCACAAATAAATGACTTTACACTGGTGTGAATAAACATGTGACGATTCAGCTCTGATTTATAATAAACGCAGCATGACAGATATTGCATGAATAAGGTCTTTCGCCAGAATGAAGTTGCATATGCATAAGACGACTTTCTTTTTGTGTAAAAGATTCTCCCACTGTATCACACGAAAAAGTTTTTTCTCCTGTGTGAGTTCGTTTGTGTCTCTTAAAGTTCCCTTTCATGGAAAAAGATGCATGACAGACGTCACAAACAAATTGTTTTCCACTGGTGTGAATACGCGTGTGACGATTCAGCTCTGATTTATAAGTAAACGCAGCATGACAGATATTGCATGAAAAACGTCTTTCACCAGAATGAATACGCATATGCCTTATAAGACTTCTTTTATGAGTAAATGATGCTCCACAACTATCACACGAAAAAGTTTTTTCTCCTGTGTGAGTTCGTTTGTGTTTCTCAAAGTTCACTTTCATGGAAAAAGATGCATGACAGACGTCACAAACAAATTGTTTTCCACTGGTGTGAATACGCGTGTGACGCTTAAGCACTGATTTATAAGTAAACGTTGCATGACAGATATTGCATGTAAAAGGTCTCTCACCAGAATGAATTCGCATATGCGTAAGAAGACTTGCTTTTACAGTAAATAATGCTTTACAGGTATCACACGAAAATGATTTTTCTCCCGTGTGAGTTCGCTTGTGTCTCTCAAAGTTCCCTTTCAGAGAGAAAGATGCATGACAGACGTCACAAACAAATTGTTTTACACTGGAGTGAATAAACATGTGACGCTTCAGCTCTGATTTATAACTAAACGCAGCATGACAGATATTGCATGAATAAGGTCTTTCGCCAGAATGAACTTGCATATGCATAAGACGACTTTCTTTTTGTGTAAATGATTCTCCCACTGTATCACACGAAAAAGTTTTTTCTCCTGTGTGAGTTCGTTTGTGTCTCTCAAAGTTCTCTTTCATGGAAAAAGATGCATGACAGACGTCACAAACAAATTGTTTTTCTCCGGAAGACTTCGTCAATTGACTTTCGTATTTAATTGAATTCTTTCTTCTTGTGGACGATTCTGGTGTTTCTTGGAAAGCTGAAAAGAGGGAAGTAAGTGAGAACAATCTAAAATTCATTTCAACGAAATTCGGATTCGATATTAAATAAACATAAAATTCCATACTATTTGATTTGGAAATAATTAGTGTACACCTTTCAATACTTTACATCCGTTAATTCTATTTTCTGTTGTGCATTTTTTTATAATTTCTTCAATTGTTACAGCTCATAAAATGTTCTGCATGCTACTCTCTCATCCCGAAAACATTGAAATATTGAATATATACCTTTTAAAAATATTTGCAATAAATATACTACATATAAATTGGAAAACCCGTTACCAGTAATTAGGGCTAATTGAAACAAAAAATTATCAGAGACAATATCATAGTTCAGTACAGTCACTCTCCCGGACGTCTGGAATTAATAAACTAAGGAACTTTAAACTGCGAAGAAACATCAAGTAAAATAATGTTTGTAAATTAGAAAATTACCCTCTAAAATATCTGTTAATACAAGGTCATCAAAAAAGTATGCCTTAATAAAAAAAACACTTCTTCCAGAAGAATGACCATATCAAGTTGGTTTTGGTCATAAATTGAACACTTTCTTTCCACTTAAAGATTATATTTAATATGGCCATTTCCTTATAATAACGTAGTATAACTAAAAATCATAATTCAAATACTGAATATACGGTCATAATGAAGAGAAGAACATGATTATTCAGTTACTTTCCTCTCAAAATTAACAAAACAATTATTAAAAATAACACTAATCAAACATTTAAAAGAATAAAACAAAGATGATAACCTTGAAACCTTACAGAATAAATAATAACCTATTTCTCAACCAAATTTACTTCTCTATGAAATATAGAGGTACTAACTGATTACCTAAATGATGCCTGGAATTCGTTTCACTTCTCAGACCACTTTTCTTTTACTGAAGACAGAATTAATACGTATTTATGTTCTATTCATAAAATAATTTTATTTACTGTTTTTTAAATCAAAATACAACATTCTAATTTTACAAATTCAATACAAAACTGGATTGTATACCCCGTTTTTAGTTTCACCTCCTGTGGTAAGGATAAATAAATTCCTGGAGGAAACCACCCTCGAGCAAATAATGGACATTTGTCCGTGAGAAAAACAAACCAATGGCAGGCACATCATTTTTTGCTTCGGACAAAACTAAACAATCTATTAAATTTGTGGAAAATTGATTTTCTCTCTCTTAAATTACTCTCATAAATTGACGTATAATAACACTTGTATTTTCAATAAGGTTTTATCGTAACTGCTTTTTTGACGAACGAAATTTCCATAAATTGAGTTTACTAAATGACAGAAGCAATTGGTTCCACCTTTTGTTTTGTTTCATTTTCACAAAATTAGTAGGTCTTTATAATCAAGACATCCTCAAACGGAATTGTCACATTGATCTAAATGCAAAATTAAGCGAATAGTTTTGTGCTTTCTGCACCTTGTTAATGTAGCTAGTCCACATATTTTTCGTTGCATGTATTTTGCAAACGTTTAACTCTCATTTACGATACGGTATTATCTTATGGGATAATTCCGATCAAAGCATCCAAAAAATCAAAAAAAGATTCTTCAGATTAATTGTAAATCTCACTCCCCAAACTCTTGTAAAACTTATTGAAGGAATTAAATATTCTAACATTGTCTTGCATTTATATTCATGAAACGATAGTATTTGTTGAGACAGACTTAAGAAAGCGCCATCCTTGCTTCATAAAAACTGTCTTGTTCACGAACACAATACTCAAAATAGGGATAATATTCCTCGTCCTAAAGTGTCATTCACTCTTTGCCAAAATATGCCGTATCATTTGGAAATCATTCTATACAATTCCTTACCCAAAGACTTATAACATGTTATTCAATTGTATCTCTTCTAATCTGCGGTAAAAACTATCAACTGCACCATTGCTTCTACAATGTTAAATAATATATTGATATTAATAAAAGTTAAATTCATCTTTCTTTTAAAATAACTGATAAAAATTTCAAAACTATTTCCCTGATCAATACTGATAAAAATTTGTCATATTATTCATAGAAGTTTAGTTTTATATGTTCTTAACCTTGGCCCAGCAGTTGCGTACGTTAATTCCGAAGTCCTATTCTGGCCCTAGTTTTTTGTGGTTTTGCTTCGCGTAGAGGTGGAGTTTATAAACAGGTTTCCTAGGCTCTCGCCCAGGGGCAGCGATGTATTGAAATATTTAATCTCAAATTTAGATTTATTTTAACAGATACAGTTCATAAACAATATTTTCCGAATATTCTAGAGTTTGATAATAATCACCGATGAAATAACTTTTTATGTTTTATTAAAACACATTTGTTTGTATTATGATGCTTTTATAACACATACCGAACTATTTTTATTATTTTCTTGTCAAAGAGTGCGTTGGAAAGATAAATCTGTTTCTGCCATAGTGCCCATGCTTCATTGCAGAGAGTAAAGTAGTTTCTTGCCCTGCACATTGTCAGACGCAGTGCGTAACTGCTCTTTTGACAACAACGTATTTATTTACTGAATGAACTAAGATAGTTTAAATACGTTCCGTGTTTCTCTCAAAAAAAATTCTATCAAAACCAGTTGATTTTTTATTTTCAAGTTTTTATGATGGGCAATATAGAAGGAACTATCTTATTACTGTTTGGTCAGTGAAAAGGAGGAACAACAGAAGTCACCTCTCCGGACACTGACTTGACTTTGCAGATATAACTGTTAATCGTGACTGACACTTGCACAGGTTTAGTTATCACTTCTGTTATCTTACTCAATTTTATCAATACTTTAGTTCGTTCCACCAGTCGCATTATTTGTTTTCCATAGTAGAAAAGAATCACCATTACATTTGCGAATTATTTAATACAAGAAAAAAAATTTCCAGGGTCAATTTTGCAGAGTTAGTTTATCATAGAATGAGTTAAAAACAAACGTACGTAACACAACAGATTACTAAATGACAACAAATGTGTTAAACCACTACATCCCCTCATGTAATAAAAAACAACAATAACATATTTTCCTTTTCCTTTACTGATAAATTAGACACTTCACTTCTATACATCCTGAGATAGAGATGAATGGAAAGGACAAAATGACTTAAACATAAAAATATACACTATTAAATTTCATACCTGAAATTTCATAGCCAATTGCTGTTCGATTAGTTTGGCAGACTCCTTGCACAGATATTCTTTCCAGTACGACCCTTGCCTCCTTTGGCATCACTCTACTTGAGTTTACTACATGAGAACTAGTTTCTGCCAATGGTTTTTCACATATAACATCCAATGCCAAAGGTTCATCTTTGAAAATCGTATGTAATGGTTGCAATATGGGAGATTTATTATCCAGTTCACCTTCATTTTCAGAGTTCAGACCAGACCCAAAAGATTCCTCTGCTTTAATATCAAATTCGGAAATGTAACAAATGGACTCAAATTTTATTTCCAAGTCTTCCGTTCTTTCAATATGACTGTCATCACAATTATTATTATTGAGACTTTTATCAAATGTCATTTTTGGATTGATCAGAATCACATTTCTTACAGAGGCTGCTTGCACTTCTGATTTGATGNTTGATCTGAATCACATTTCTTACAGAGGCTGCTTGCACTTCTGATTTGATGTGTTGTGGTAATTGAGAACATGAAATCTTTTTTTCAGAATTAACTGGATTAATTGTAAGTCCAGAATTACTTTCTAAGGTTTTGGTCATATATATATTCTCTGTTCTTAGATAGTCCAACTCACAAACACCAATTTCTTCTTTACACTCAATTTTTATTCTGGACTCAGTTGGAAATATACTTTCCTTCTTAACATTTTCTTCCTTATTTGTGTATTCCTCAAGGTTATCTTCCACAGCAGAAGAATCAGAAAGAGTCAAGTCTTCTTGTTTTTCCTGCTTCTTAATTTTCACTGAAACACAAGGAAGCAAATGGAGTGTAATTTGAAAGTTATCTAATGTATTTTACCAAAGAAGTCTTCATCTTGATTGTACTGGGTAACAACTGTAAATATTTTTTACACTTTAAAGAGCTCTAACTCAAACAATATGCAAGAGAAAGAAAATCAAAATGAGCTAACTTCTTTGAAAATTCAGTGTATAGAAAAAAAATACAATAATATAATTGGAGACCATAGTTGCATAAGAAAAAGAAAAGAAACCAAAATACATACTCAACATACTGAATTGTAAAAATAAATTTGTTTAATGCATCCAAATGGATCACACACAATAATGGTAGCAAATGAATTTATTCACACAACCCTATGGTTCTTGATCAGCAAATCCAACAATAAATGCTGCAACTGTAACACACTTTTGGCACATCAGATGTGACCTAGAAAGTACTTTTAACAATAATCAACACTAAATAACAATTTACTCCTTTTTGAAAACACTAATAATGCAGACCAAGCAAATTACTACTTAATACACTACACACAGATAACACACACCAAAATGCAGATAAACCCTTATGATTATTGGAAATTGGATACTGTTTCAAGCAGTAAAACAAAAAGTTCATAAAAAACATTATTTTCATATATTGTTATTCCTTCAATTTCTGTTATATGTGTTACGCAAATGAGCTCAAACTGTCTATGGGTAGGAATTCAAAACACATGTTTTTTCATCAAGTACTAGTCATATAATTTTTGTACTTTAGGTATACATAATTTTCCATTCTTTGACTTTGAACCTACATCAAAAATACCTCAAAAATTAAGCCACACGAATTTATGGTTCAGTTCTGTTGTACTCTTTCTTTCACTAAATATGTTTCCTGTAACATAAGTGTACAGACCAATACTGAATTACAATAATATAAAATAAAATTTTAACATGTCAAAAAATTCTTTCCATACTAACCCTACATGTTAACGAGTGATTTATAAAACAGGCATGAAGTCAACAAAAAAGCCACAGAATGAATAAAATGTATTATTAATATGTAAGAACCAATATTCACCTGAATTCTTTCTGTTGAAAGCAATCTGCATGTCAGTCTTTTCTTCTTCTCCCTTTACTCTCAAGATGGGGTATTCTTGACACTGAATTCCTCGGATGAAATCACTGCTCAAATGTCCCATGTTGCATCCATGCACCACTGACCTCGAGTTAAACATACTGTTCTCCTCTATTGTCATTGACGTGTCGTCATTTGTTTGAATACCTGATTTACAACTTTCCCTGTCTTCTTCATATTCCTTTTTCATTTGAATACAAGATGCATTGTTTAGTATTGTAGGTNACAAGATGCATTGTTTAGTTTCATAGGCAACTTTCCCTCTAAACATTCATCATCTATGTTACATTCCATTTCATGGAATTTTGTGCAGGAAATTTGCACAGAGGTATATTTAGTTTCTGAATTTGCACAAAATGCCTCACTTTCATAGTCATCAGGTTTCTCTATTTTAATTCCAACGAAGAAATATGGAATTCCACCATCATTTATACATTTTTCACCTTTCTCCTTCAAAGAAAATGGAACAGTCTCATTAGAATTTCTTAATATTGTATAAATGTTGTTATAAGGTATACATACATTCACTCCACTTGTTTCTTCTGGATACATTTCTCTTTTTACGGTTACAGTTGCCATGGCCATCTCTTCAACACCAGTGAAAGATATTACTTTCTCCACGTCATGAATATCAAAGTCTTCCTTCTTCATATTTCGCTTACGGGGTAATAGCTTTCTTCAGAACTACTGTATACATTTCCATGTGGAGTTATATTTAGACATTTCTGTGAACCAAATTAATTATAATTCATAATTTCATGACTTAAAAAACACGATCAAAATTAAGTCCCAGACAACTCATGCAACCTCCAATAGTTCACATCTAATTACAGCGTTTGCTGATGATAATAGTAAACTCGGACTTTGTACCTTACATAACCTAACAAAATATGCTTACAAAAGTATCACAAATGAGCTGAGAAATTAACCAAACCTATCTTACGGTTCAATCGGGGCACGGTCGATTGGTCTAGTAAACACATTGCTTTTACACTTTTCTAGCTGAAAAAACGATTCTATGATTTTAAGAAAATAGGTACACAGCGAAAAACGGAAGTCAAGTGTGATTAGTTATGGAAGGATATTTCTTAAACCTTTTTTTGGGAACCAAACCTACTGAATCCACGACCACTCTCAGAAGTCTTTTTCTTAAAACATTTAATCCCAAAATTAGTAAAAAACATTAATCTTAAGCATTATCTGAAATGAGTGAATGTTACATTTTGTTTACAGCAATTCTCCCAATGTCTACAACGGTTCACAACGTAGTTAAACATGAGACCATATGAGACCTACATTGCACATTGATTCCCTGGCTCGCGATTTTTAACGGACCTTGTGCACTTGTCTACACATTAGCTTCATTAGCGTTATTAGCATTGCTAGTACTCTGAAAATTAGCATTGTGCGCATTTTTGCTTTCAATGCGTTTTGTCCTAACCTCTCTGACACTTTACTTTCTACAAAACTATTTTATTCAATTATTGATTTTTACGCTTTTAGCATTATGAGGAACACTATGAAAATTACACACATTACTGTTATCAACATCACGATGGATATTCCAATTTCTTATGTGTTTTCTAATTCGACTTTACTACAACAGAAAGTATAAATTCTTTAAAATGTTACACTTTAAGCACTAATTAATTTCCTCTTGTGTATCNGTTACACTTTAAGCTCTAATTAATTTCCTCTTGTGTATCTTAAAGTTGTTTTCTTCTATCATGTGGATCCTTCTGTTTGTTACGTTGTTTCTGTAACCCTTAAATGTGCTATAAATTAAGGAATTATAGAAAACTTCTTGGCATATTTTTACTTAGTGGTCCCAGTTTCCCCTTTCAGGATATTATTCTTACAAAAATGTTTCAATAAAAACAAAGCACCAATCATTCCTTGGAATTGTCTTCAGTCCTTTCTGGTTAACAACAGGATCAGTAGGGTCTACTGTCCAAGCACTTATTCTTGAGGTGATCGTGAAAGCTGGTTCAGCTTCTTTTTTTCACAAAACATTTATTACACTTTGTCGTGATACTGGCCTTTATTTGTCATATTACCTTTTTGTTACTATCTGCAAATACATTAGTAATATAACCTGGATAAAAAAGAAAAATAATTACAATAACTAGTTTACAATTTTTAGAATTGTTACTGTAAAATCTGGTGAATTTCAAGTAGTTTAATTCAAAGTTCTCAAAAAAATAGATATTTTTATTTCATTCTTTCCCTCTAGCTAATGGCACCATTCAGTAATTAGAAATTATTAAGTAACCCAATAGTGTAATTACTGAGATTTTATGATTTTCAAAGTGCACTGTAATGTCATTTTTTATTGTTCTCTCTCTGATGTGTTCCTTGTAAGTAATTTGTTTCAATGACCTGTCTAAGTAGACAACATGTATTTAATTAAATCTTGCTTCGGTGTAAAGTAAGAAATAAATCTTAAGTAAAATACTTCAGGAACTGCAAGTGGAGTGGAGTGAATATTATTCAAAATAATTTTTTAAGAAATTTGTTTAATTAAACGACTACTTAATAAAAAATTAAACCAAATTATTTAATAACATTATACGAAAGGTAAAATACTATTCCTCGTGAATTGGTCAGATATGAGAAAGATATATTCCTAGAGGACATATTCCCCTATTATAATTGCAAAAAATTTCTTACAATGTTGCAAATCTTTGTATTATTACTATTACTTTCAGTGATTGCTATTAGTCATTAGTATCAGAAAAAATCATATCCTCCTAACCTATTAATGCTCTGCAAGTTCTTGGATCAAATTTCTTTCTGGAAGGCTCTTTAGTAGAAAAATTGTTTCCACTCCCATAAGGGAAGATGACGAGAGCTCATCCTTTGTAGACACCATCCCTGTCAGGATGGTTGTGTAAGATTAACATACTTCCCCTGTTCAATTCTCTGAATCCAAGCATTTTCTCACCTTCCTACCACTGAAACTTACCTCAATAACAGTTTTTCTTCATTGTTCTTTAAGAGCGTCTGTCATAAAATGACGACTTGCTTTATAGTAAATATTAGTTAGCTATACACATATTGATAATTTTCAAAATAAGAACTTAAATTTAAGGAATCTTGTGGAACTACCAACATTCAATTCAAGACTTTTATTAGAAAAATATGTTTATAGAGAAGAATGTTCTGATCTAGATTCACTCACTTATGGTGTGCAGGATATGATGTTACATTCAATTTGTAACCTTGAAAATCTAGAGTCGTAAATTAACATCTTGAGATAAGTGTTGTTGATCTTTTACCTCTGAACTTGGGAATAATTCTTTTTTTCTATTTCACTTTGGCAGAGGTACCTGTGACCTTAAATGGACACTGTGGTATATATTATCACAATCTGAAACAATCATGAATAAGTAAAGAACTGCTTAT
>NNCF01127402.1:0-20057 GCA_002313205.1 Laupala kohalensis | reverse complement strand
TTTTCTTTTATTCATTTTTCATTGTTCTTTCCTTTCTTTATTTCAACAACAACCAAAAATACACTTCTTTCGATACTGTTTCACCCAATTATTGTATACTTTCATATATGTTTCTATTTTTATTATTGTCATTTTATGTACATTTATATTTTTCAGTGTATGTTACTGACGATGGCAGCTATGCAGCCGAAAAAGCTTTATACCAATAAAACAATGAGCAACATAGAAACGCCTTTCAATTTACATTCCTTAAAAAAAATACGTTTTTAGAAATTTGGTTCCAAACTTATATTAAAACATTACTGCTTAATGCTAAATGATTAAATTTAAACCTTGCAATGAGATAACATTATGTTGTGGTGTGGTCATGTTCATATGCATTCCATTTTTACATGCATTATAACAAAAAACAAAGAAGTTTCCAGTTAGGATTGGTAAAATCAAAGGAACTACTATATTGAAAAACGTACTGAATTTCCAAGAATTTATAGGAACAGAATAATGCAGTTGTATAGACATTTTTTCAATATGTTGTTTGTGAATGAGTGAGTCGCAATAATTCAGTCATTTGTTTGTATTTTTTACGTATATTTCGTCAGATGATGTGAAGCATATTCTTTGATGAAGTTGAGTGATTTATCTTGATCATTGACAAGCTAAGGAAATTTTTCCTTGATGCAATAGGTTGATTCAAATCTTTTGCCATTTAGTAAAAAAAATGAAGGAAATTGTGCTTCATCATATAATCTATTATAATAATTACAAGTTCCTTGATGACTGTATTTAACTCACAAATTGCTTCACTCAAATTGGGCGAGCCTAGAAATTCAATTGTCTATCTCTCCGTATGTCATTCCCAATTCGATACTAGATCAAATATCAAGTGACATCATCGATACAAATTGGCAACCGCGCACTAAATTCACCTATAAAGGAGCACATGGCCGTTTGCTTGAAAAGACATTCTCTTAGTGTTCCTTGTCTAGGACACATTCTTTCACTGTTTATTGTCAAGGAGACATATACTATAGACCTTTTAAGTCATAGTCGTTACTACGCTATTTACGAACAGTGCTTTGTATTAATTCATTGGACATTCCTTCGTTACATCAAAACATCACTTCGCTTGCCTCAAGAAAGTTTTCATCGCTTCATGCAACAAGGGATTTTATGGCTATCCCACTAATTGGTCATTATGAAGGATGGAAATTGGTAAAAAGATGCCTTTTCACCGAATCTACTCGACACGCAAGTCAACTGTTCCCAGGAAAGCTTCCACATATCTCATCTCAAGCTGCACGTCTTCTTGGAAACAGTATCTTATCATTATTTTTCATGGCATTTTATTAAACCATCTGTTCTTGTTACTAATCACTGTTCATTTCTTGCCTTATTCTTCAATCATATCATATAATTACTTTTTCATTATTTCTTGTGTAGGCAAAACACAATTGTCTATACAGCAGTTATTACACGTTTCTCATAAAACATTGTCAAATATCTGATCTTCAAGCAAATTATACAAGTGTACTAAGCATTGGTTGAGTTGAATTATTCATATGAAATACTCGCATGGTAGTCCAGTCATATGGTAGTTTAGCAGGGAAAAAATTTAGTCTTTTTTTCTCAATCAATTATGTTTTCGGTAGTGCTGAATCCGAATTTCATTTTTGCCAACTCGTAAATCCTGTGTGCGTCGAGAAAAAAAAAGGTCTTTGAAGAAATTGCACTTTTTTAGTCCTTTGTTTATAACTCGAAAAGGACTCGCTTCTGGAGAAAAGTATACGAATGAAAAATTAATCTGCATTGAATTTCCAACAAATCAAGTTTGTACAGCTTTTTGTCTGAAGAATAAATATCGCTCTGGAGCTTCATGAATTTTGACTAAAATTTGGAAATAGATCTCCAAAACCAGTTTTTCTTGTGTTGTTTGTTTACAATTCGAAAATAACACACTTGTAGATAATATTGTCCAACATATAAAGAAACTACATTAAATCTCCTTCAAATTATGTCTTTCGTACTGTTTTTCGTCAAATGAACATTTTAGGCGTTATTCAACAGTCAGAGTGCGCTTAAGTTGACGCAGTCGTTATTCTAAAAACACCTCAGCATGAGTTCTACTTTCACAATATCCTATTTGAAATAATTCAACATGATTCAAATTATTCATAAGTATATATCAAGCAAATAACTTAAGTAGTTGATTAATTTTTAAGAAAATTTTATTGCATCAGATACCTGTATTTTATATTAAATTTTCCCGAAAATTTGTTCTGCTAGAACATATGATATGACGAAATATTCCATATTTTCTATCATGTTACTATTTTATAATGAAATTTGGTAGTAACATAGTTTTTACTGAGTACTTACTCAGGTGAATTTCAGATGTAAATGTCCTATTTTGGAACAGAAATGCAGTTTTAGAATATTACTATGTACTCAACTCTGGCACATTGGTTGTGTACATTAATCCTGTAGTCCCATACTGGCGAAGGTTCTCTCCGGTTTTGCTTCGGGTAGAGGCGGATTTCTTAAACAGGTTCTCTAGGCTATGTCTAGGGGTGTGTTTATTGTAACAATAAATTGTGAATTTAGAGTTATTTCAATTCTTACGATTTTTAAACATTATAATCAGTGAAATCTAAAGTTTGACAACATTTTGTACATGTAAAATAAATTTTTTGTGTTAAATTACAAACATATTGAAAATATCTATTAGTATTATAACTCGCAGCTAACTTTTTATCTTATCTAGAAATGTTTGCTGAAATTTTTGGATCCGCCTCTGCCTTAGGGCCCTTGATCGGAATTGATGGAATACGTCTCTTTGCTTGCTTCCGGAGAGTAAATTAGTTTATTGTCCTCCACATGGTCATACGCAGTTTGTACTGGTTTTGACGATAAATTTATTATTACTAGAACACAATTCGCTCCTAAATTAACGATGACAAATTGCGTTTTCATTTTTTACTTCCAAAATACTTTCCATGTTTACAACAATTAATCTATACACATAAATAGATGATGAGTATAAAAATTATTCAGTTTGGTCGACAGTTAGAAACCTGTTTCAAAACAGCTTTACACGAAATAAAGAAACATTTGCCGATGGATATACGGTAGTACTTCACATAATCTCAACAATGTTAGATTATGTTTATATTTTGTAAACTTCTGATATTATGACTGTCAACAAATGGACAAAGTTTCACGACAAATGGACAAAGTTACTCTAACCGTTTAGCGAATGTATGTCTCCTTAGACTGATTTCCCCCGGACATTGTCTAATGTCTTTATTACCTACTACTTACGATACCTAGGATAACAAGACATACACGCAAACCTTGCCAGAGAACAACATATCTATGAATTTAAAAAATTAAAATAATCACGAAAATGGGAATAGTGGTTTTGGAGTTTTAGCAGGTGTAATACGTTTGCTGTCAGACAGACATCAAAGTGACATGAATTGAACGAATTCAACTGCAGCGTATCTTGGAATTTTAAATTGACTGAATATTGGCAGAACCAACTAAAAACGAAACGCGCATCGGTCACGTTCCTCGGTTCGTCGCCTGTCATCAAGTGATCCAATGACTCTTCCCTCACTACATTCTATCACTTTCATTTTAAGTTTGCATCGAGTACCAACTCAGTACCATCACCAACCTGTTTTTGTTTCTCTTTCAAATGATTTTATTTATTTTAAAAAGTTAAAAATATAAAGCAGAAACAACTATTACAGAACTAGGCTGCACATATATCTCGATATTTCAACCTAGAATTTTAACATTAAAAATATAAAAGTAGCATTCTTCTCTGCATAGAATAGTCTTTCATCTTGGTTACAAGACAAATTTGTTTCAATATTTTATTCCAAAAATTAATACATGTCAAATTTTTAAACCAAAAAATGATGATTCTTCTTTACATCTGCCATGTCCCTGCGAAATTTTAGCTTGAAATCATTAAGAAAAAACATTTTTGATATGCGTGATACACGTTAATGCTAGGGAAGCAAACTTTACGGGATAAAATATAATTGACGGTTACTCTCTTTTTAATTTTTTTTTACTCCAATATATTAAACGAGTGTATTCATGGACTTGAAAAGTGCTCTGATATGACCCTTCATTTTTAAATCCCTACAAAAGCTCTTACTTTGAGTTCAAGGTACAGAAAAAGCCAAATTTCAATGCTCAGGCCANTTTTTACGACTTAAAGAAACTTTTCACCTATATTAAACGCAAAAAACACAAAATGCATTTAATTTGATAAGGATTTATTTCTATCTACTTGAATTACTATCTTAAGTTGAAGTAATTTAACGCGTCTACTTTTAGAACCTATTTCTCTTCAATAATTTTGGTTACCGCACGTAGACACACATTCGCTGTCTTGTAGAACGTTTTGTAGAACTCTCTGAGGCGAACCATATTGCCACTTATCTCTAACAGTCTAGCGAATATATGTCTCCTTAGACTGATTTCCCCCTGACATTGTCTATTGTCTTTATTACCTACTACTTTTGATACCTAGGATAACAAGACATACACGCAAACCTTGCCAGAGAACAACATATCTATGAATTTAAAAAATTAAAATAATCACGAAAATGGGATTAGTGGTTTTGGAGTTTTAGGAGGTGTAATACGTTTGCTATCAGGCAGACATCAAAGTGACATGAATTGAATGAGTTCAACTGCAGTGTATCTTGGAATTTTAAATTGACTGAATAATGGCGGAACCAATTAAAAACGAAACATGCATCGGTCACGTTCCTCGGTTAATCGCCTGTCATCAAGTGGTCTAATGACTTTTCCCTCACTACATTCCATTACTTTCATTACTTTCATTTTAAGTTTGCATCAAGTACCAACTCAGTACCATCTCCAACCTGTTTTTGTTTCTTTTTCAAATGATTTTATTTATTTTAAAAAGTTAAAAATATAAAGCAGAAACAACTTTTACAGAACTAGGCTGCACATAAATCTCGATATTTCAACCTAGAATTTTAACATTAAAAATATAAAAGTAGCATTNAGAATAATGGCAAACGTCGGGGGACCGCGTTCTAGCAAACGCCGCCTCCTGCTTAATGTTGTGCAAAGCATTATCCTGTACGGCTCTGAGATCTGGGCAGATGCTTTGCACAAGGAGAAATACAGGAAGCGCATCCTAGCAGTACAACGACGAGGCGCTCTGAGAGTGGCATGCTCCTACCGGACAGTGTCGGAGCCTGCAGCTCTCGCGATCGCGGGCGCAATCCCTATCGACCTGCTGGCGCAGGAGCGAAGACGAATCTTTCTACGGGACCCCGGCGACGAAAAGAGGACAGTCACCAAGGAGGAAAGAGCGGAGACGCTGAAGCGATGGCAGGAGAGGTGGGACGCGGAGCCCAGAGGCAGATGGACCTCAACTCTCATAAGAGACTTAAATAAGTGGACGCATCGCAAGCACGGCGAAACAAACTTCTACCTGACGCAATTCCTTACCGGGCATGGTCTCTTCCAAGATTACCTCCATAGGATGGGTAAGGTGGAAACACCTAACTGCCTTCACTGCGGGGCGGTCAAGGATGATGTTCGACACACCTTCTTCGACTGCCACAGATGGAGAGAAGAGAGGTTGGCGATAGAGGGGGAACTAGGACACGTAACTCCCGAAAACATTGTTGGGGTCATGCTTCAAAGCCAGGAGCACTGGACCTGCGTTGCCACGTATGTCCAGTCGGTGCTCATGGCCAAGAAAGCATAAGGTGAAGGAAGAAGATGAGGAGGACGGCCCATGATGGCCTAACGAACGGCACCATCCTGAAGTAATGCGAAAGCGGTTCCGGGGTGACCCAGTGCCAGGAGACAAGGGTTAGCGGTTTTAGTGCGTGAAAGTCGCACACTACTCAGGAGTGCGGACCCTCCTGAGTGTCCATTAGGATTTCCGCTGTTGCCCTCGTAAAAACAAAAAACAAAAAAAAAATATATGTATTTGTGACAGGTACACTTTTAAAGTAATGAATCATATTCAGTTGTCTCCTATAATTTTTTAAATGCAAAAACATTATTAAAAATTATATTCCATTAATTGTGCATCTAATATTAAGGCATCGGAGGATATAATGTCGCATCTAAAATTAAAGAATTTTTCCTGCCTCCATTTCACGATCATTTGAGAATACAATTCGGTGACATGCTAGACTACATATCTTAGTGGAAGAAAAAAATATGCTGTTCCAGTTCCTATTGTTTTTAAGTACGAAAATATTGATTTTCCAAACCCCTACATTTCTTTTATTCATGACCAAAATTGATATCTTATTGAACCATCGCCTCAGTCTATGCAATAAAGTAGTTGCATGTAAAGTTACAAAAAAATTTACAGTCTACAAACACAAACAATTCCTGATGATACATAGAAGTACAAATTTCTGTACAACTTAAAACTAAACTGAACATCATCAATGAAAAATCTTATCAATTAAATAGATTATTTTAATGTTTCATTTAGCACTGGAAATATTATAAGAATTTCAATTTTGAAACAACTGATGTCACTTTAAATAACATATTATTATTTTCTATTAATCAGTGTGTAATTCGAGACAAAATATTATTACATTTATAAAATCTCAATATAAATTTACAGGTATTTTAAAGCTATATCTCACAATGTATATTTTGTGTATTTAATTGTTTCTTACAAATTAGAACCCAGTTAACTGTTTTATTCATAACCACATTAAAAAGGGTTAAGTTGCATTGTAGTTTCTGTTGTATGGAGAATTAGTGGATCCGATCAGTATTAGCATTAGAGAATGTTATTTTCAACGTATAAATGATAGTAGATGCTCGAGCCAATTTCAATTTTGTATCCTTCCTGACAACATTTTTCATTTGATACAAAGATGGGAGTAAGTTTTTTTATGCTGGTCTGAAAGACTTCATACCAAATCCATGTAGTGTAATCAATTGCACATTTTTACACAAGTTTTGCAGAACACCTACATTAGCAATCACATTATGGGCTTTTGCATAAAAAATGTTCTGTCATTTTGCTAAACCAAAACGAGTGTATTGGCCAATTGAGATCTTTTCTAAATACTTGTAAGGGGTCTACAAAACCTTCAACAATGTTGCAAAACTCATCATTCAAATTGCAGCACAAATTTGCATTAAACAATCCAGGCTTCATAACTTGAGAAATGCATCTATTCCAATATCAATAAACGTAGAATTATTGAGGAAGAGAGGAAAACATCATTTGAAAACATTACAAAAGAATGGTTTATTGACATCTATATCCAGCCACTTTCCATACACAGTTAATGTAATCACTCACAACTCACAGATTGCATTACTAAAACTTCTTTAACTCAGATTACAGAAGAAACATCTAAAACCCAGTTCCAAAATGCTCAAATTTAGATAACAAGATAATTGTAAGAATTCATAAAGCTGTAAGGTCACAGAGGCAGAATGTAAAAAAAACAAAATTATCAAATTTATTGACACGTAATAGTATAAAAGACAAAGCCCCAAATACATAGCCCCAGCAACGACACTCTTGTTATGCTACATGGTATTGTGGTGTATGTGCACTTTAAAATTAATAATACTTTCATTGAATGCTTCTTTTCAAATATATCACATAAAATGTTTTCTTAAGTGTGAGTTCGCATGTGAATAATGAGACAATCTTTTTCAACAAATGACACATTACAGACGTCACAAAAAAATGGGTTTACACTGGTGTGAATACGCGTATGACTCTTAAGCACTGATTTATAAGCAAACGATGCTTTACAAATATTGCAAGAAAAAGGTCTTTCTCCGGAATGAATTCGCATATGCATGAGAAGACTTCCTTTTTGAGTAAATGATGCTTCACATGTATCACACGAAAAAGGTTTTTCCCCCGTGTGGGTTCGCTTGTGTCTCTCAAGGTTTCCTTTCATGGTGAAAGAAGAATGACAGAAGTCACATGAAAATGGTTTTTCTCCAGTGTGAGATCGCATGTGAACTTCCAAATGAGAGCTCCCACGAAACGTCCTTTTACACAAATCACAAGTATGTAATACCGTATGTTTCCGTGACGTATCTTCAGGATAGCATTTTGTTTGGATGATAGATACAGAATTCCGGTGAAGGTGATAAACATGTTTGTAATACCCTTCGGCAGATTTCTTCGATTTATTTTCGCATTCTTTTGATTTCATTCTCATTTTGTTACATAAAACAAGGTTTTCAGCAGAATGAATTCGCATGTGAACCTTTAGTTGACTTTTTCCAGTGAATGTTGCAAGACAGACGACACATGAAAAAGGTTTTTCTCCAGTGTGAATACGCATGTGAACAGTAAGATTACTTTTTTGACTAAATGACGAATCACAGATGACACACGCAAAAGGTTTTTCTCCAGTGTGAATACGCAAGTGATCCTTTAGACTTGATATTCTCGTGAATGTCGAAAGACACACGTCACAAGAATAACGCTTCTCGCCAGAATGAATTCGCATGTGTGTTTTAAGACTGCTTTGGTCACAGAATGATGCTTCACAGATTCCACATGAAATTGTTTTTTCTCTGGTATGAGACCGAATGTGTCTCCTCAGAGAACTGCTTCGAAGAAACGTTTTCTTACAAAAGTCACAACAATATGATATCAGGACTTTGGGTCTTTGAGACGTGTCTTGAAGATCGCATTTTGTTTGAGTGATGAACACAGAATCATGACGCGAGCGATTAGCAGATTTCAGATATTCTCCGGAAGACTTCGTCAATTGACTTTCGTATTTAATTGAGTTCTTTCTTCTTGTGGACGATTCTGGTGTTTCTTGGAAAGCTGAAAAGAGGGAAGTAAGTGAGAACAATCAAAAATTCATTTCAACGAAATTCGGATTCGATATTAAATAAAGATAAAATTCCATACTATTTGATTTTGAAATAATTAGTGTACACCTTTCAATACTTTACATCCGTTAATTCTATTTTCTGTTGTGCATTTTTTTATAATTTCTTCAATTGTTACAGCTCATAAAATGTTCTGCATACTACTCTCTCATCCCGAAAACATTGAAATATTGAATATATACCTTTTAAAAATATTTGCAATAAATATACTACATAATAATTGGAAAACCCGTTACCATTATTTACCAGTAATTAGGGCTAATTGAAACAAAAAATTATCAGAGACAATATCATAGTTCAGTACAGTCACTCTCCCGGACGTCTGGAATTAATAAACTAAGGAACTTTAAACTGCGAAGAAACATCAAGTAAAATAATGTTTGTAAATTAGAAAATTACCCTCTAAAATATCTGTTAATACAAGGTCATCAAAAAAGTATGCCTTAATAAAAAAAACACTTCTTCCAGAAGAATGACCATATCAAGTTGGTTTTGGTCATAAATTGAACACTTTCTTTCCACTTAAAGATTATATTTAATATGGCCATTTCCTTATAATAACGTAGTATAACTAAAAATCATAATTCAAATACTGAATATACGGTCATAATGAAGAGAAGAACATGATTATTCAGTTACTTTCCTCTCAAAATTAACAAAACAATTATTAAAAATAACACTAATTAAACATTTAAAAAAATAAAACAAAGAAACCTTACAGAATAAATAAAAACAGATTTCTCAACCAATTCCGCTTCCTTACCACCTGCTGCCTTGTAGGAGGGGGAGGAATCCCCAAAGGCGAAAGGAAGGAAAACCCCGACATAAAACCAAGGGGTGAGGGGGGCCTCTGTAGGTGTGGTGAAACCGACTCCCCTAAGGGAACAAACCCTGATTACAAAGACCGGTCCTCCTGGAAGGGGGTTGGAGTGTGGGGTTGGTGGCCCCATCTTGGAAAAAAGCATTGTCACGAACCCTAACAACGTGCCTCGGAATCTGAATCAACCCTTTCTAAGACGACATGGGAATGAAACACGAATAAAGAATAAAGGAAAATTGAAATTGGGAATCTGGAACGTAAGACCTATGATGCAACCAGGAAAAATGATGGAGGTGGCGGAGGCGACCAAGAACTACAACTATGATCTCATTGCCCTTCAGGAAATAAGATGGATTGGAAATGGCAAAGTAGATAGAAAGGACTTCACACTATACTATTCAGGACCTAATAAACGAACAGGACAATATGGAACTGGTTTCATTGTACAAGGAAAAATTAGGAAAAATGTAAAAAGATTTATACCACTGGGAGATAGGCTCTGTAAAATTATATTAAAAGGAAGGTTCCGAAATATTACAATATTTTTTGCACATGCTCCAACAGAAGAGAGGACAGATAATGAGAAAGATACTTTCTATGATAATCTGGAGAAAGAATGTAATAAAGTACCCAAACACCACATGATATCATTAATGGGAGACTTTAATGCAAAAATTGGCAAGGATCAAAATACATCCAATGTAGCAGGGAAATATTCTCTTCACAAGGAAACTAGTGACAATGGAAAAATGCTGATCAATTTAGCTATGTCAACAAATTTAGTGATAATGAGTACATTCTTTGAACATAAAGACATACATAAAAACACATGGAAAATACCAGGTACGACATCATACAATCAAATTGACCATGTTCAATAGACAACACTTTACATCCATAAAAGATGTCAGATCAGCTAGGGGACCGAATTGTGAATCGGATCATTACCTTGTTGATACTATTGTGAGAGAGAAACTATCAGTAGCTCAAAGAGAACAAGGAAATAGAAGAACTATGTGGAAAATAGAACTATTTATGAAGAAAGGTTCCATTGAAAGTTATAAGAAAGCAATTGATGAAAGGCTGAATAAACCAACAGAAGTTCTAGGAGAAGAATCAATTGATAATCAGTGGAAGCTCATTAAAGAATCGATCATAAATGCTGCAGATGATACAATACGAAAAAGACAGTGGAAGCGAAATATAGAATGGTTTGATGAGGAGTGCAAGAAAGCCTTGGATGAAAGAAATAGAGATAGACAATTAATGATCCAAAGAGAGACTAGATCAACAAGGGACACACAAAAACAGCAGAAAGAGGGCCAATAAAATAATAAGAAGTAAGAAAAAAGAATATCTGAAACAAAAAATTATTGATATTGAACAACTTAATAATAATAATAATAATAATAATAATAATAATGACAGTAAAAAAAATTTATGAAGCAGTTAAAAATATGACAAGGGGATATCAGGCAAAAAGTAATCTGTGCCGAGATAAAAATGGAAAACTGATTGAGGATCAACAGAAAGTATTGGAAAGATGGACTGAATTCTATGATGAATTACTAAACACTAATGGGGAAACAGAAATGGATGNATGGACTGAATTCTATGATGAATTACTAAACACTAAAGGGGAAACAGAAATGGATGGAAATGAAGCCAAATCATTGGAAGGATTAGAATATACTGATAACAATGAAGAGATAGAAGCACCATCAATAGAAGAAGTGAGAGAAGTGGTGAAGAAGATAAAGAATGGAAAAGCACCTGGAGAAGATGGAATAGTTGGCGAACTGATAAAGGTAGGAGTAGAGAAATTGATAGAGGCACTACATATACTAATATGTAGTATATGGGATACAAATGAAATACCAAAGGATTGGAAAAATGGACTTATTTACCCAATTTTTAAAAAAGGACAATTTTTAAACACTGCCTATAAGATCTTTTCTAGTATACTGCAGAAATGAGTAAACGTTTTTGCGGAAAACATGATTGATGAATATCAATGCGGATTTCGAAATGACAGAGGATCAACTGATCGTATATTTACACTCAGGCAAATAATGGAGAAATGTTATGAATTCAACACTGATTTGCACATACTGTTTGTGGACTGTACAAGCCTTTGATAAAATCAAATGGGATCAACTTTTTAGTGTACTAATGAAAGAAGGAATGCCAAATAAACTGATCAAACTAATACAAATCGCTATGTTTGGCTCGCATTGTAAGGTATGTGTTGAAGGGAAAATAAGTGAAGCAACTAGTATAATATAAGGTGTTAAACAAGGTGACTGTCTATCTCCTACTCTTTTTAACATTGCTCTCCATAGTGTAGTTAAAGAACTGAATATTAGGGGTAATATCATTTACAAATCAAAACAAACTCTTGCATACGCCAATGACATAGCGCTGATATCAAGAAACCAGGATGCATTGGAAGAAATGTTTAGAAAACTTGAAATGGAAAGTAATATCATAGGACTTAAAATTAACGAAGAGAAGACAAAATATTTGAAAATGTCAGCCACAGAAACTAGAAGAAGGGAGCAGAGAATGAGAATAAATGGATATGATTTCGAGGGAGTCAGCAATTTCACATACCTTGGAGTCAAAATTAATACTAAAAATTGTATTTCAGATGAGATAAACGAACGAATAACACGAGGAAACAAAGCTTACTAAGCCAACATTCGACTTATTAAGTCTGTTCTGCTGACTAGAACAACAAAAGTCAAGCTATGTAAGACTCTTATTAGTCCAGTAGTCACATATGGAGCAGAGACATGGGTACTAACCAGTAGCGATGCTGAGACACTTCGTAAATTCGAAAGATAAATTATAAGAAGAATTTATGGAGCAGTTAAAGAAGGAGAAAGATGGAGAATAAGATATAATTAGATTTATAATTAGAAGATATAGTTAGATTTATAAAATAACGTAGAATATCTTGGCTGGGGCACCTGCAGAGAATGGGAATGGAAAGAATGCCTAAAAGCATCCTAAAAAGTAAAATCCATGGAGTGGCAAGACGAGGCAGACCTCGAAAGAAGTGGCTCCAAGAAATGGATGACCTGAAGAAGATGAAGGTGACTGGATGGTGGGAGAAAGCAGAGAGAAGAGATGAATGGAGACACATCGTGAAGGCAGCACAGGCCCACATCGGGCTGTAATGCTTTAGAAGAAGAAGATTATACTAATCGTTTTTGCATTACCTTCTCAGACATTTTAGAAAAAATAGACAACTTGTTAATTGGACTCACATTATCCAATTTTATTAATAAACCTTTCTTATACACTATGACTACAGAATCTAGCTTCAATTTTTCAGGAAAAACGAAATTTCCATAAATTGAGTTTACTAAATGACAGAAGCAATTGGTTCCACCTTTTGTTTTGTTTCATTTTCACAAAATTAGTAGGTCTTTATAATCAAGACATCCTCAAACGGAATTGTCACATTGATCTAAATGCAAAATTAAGCGAATAGTTTTGTGCTTTCTGCACCTTGTTAATGTAGCTAGTCCACATATTTTTCGTTGCATGTATTTTGCAAACGTTTAACTCTCATTTACGATACGGTATTATCTTATGGGATAATTCCGATCAAAGCATCCAAAAAATCAAAAAAAGATTCTTCAGATTAATTGTAAATCTCACTCCCCAAACTCTTGTAAAACTTATTGAAGGAATTAAATATTCTAACATTGTCTTGCATTTATATTCATGAAACGATAGTATTTGTTGAGACAGACTTAAGAAAGCGCCATCCTTGCTTCATAAAAACTGTCTTGTTCACGAACACAATACTCAAAATAGGGATAATATTCCTCGTCCTAAAGTGTCATTCACTCTTTGCCAAAATATGCCGTATCATTTGGAAATCATTCTATACAATTCCTTACCCAAAGACTTATAACATGTTATTCAATTGTATCTCTTCTAATCTGCGGTAAAAACTATCAACTGCACCATTGCTTCTACAATGTTAAATAATATATTGATATTAATAAAAGTTAAATTCATCTTTCTTTTAAAATAACTGATAAAAATTTCAAAACTATTTCCCTGATCAATACTGATAAAAATTTGTCATATTATTCATAGAAGTTTAGTTTTATATGTTCTTAACCTTGGCCCAGCAGTTGCGTACGTTAATTCCGAAGTCCTATTCTGGCCCTAGTTTTTTGTGGTTTTGCTTCGCGTAGAGGTGGAGTTTATAAACAGGTTTCCTAGGCTCTCGCCCAGGGGCAGCGATGTATTGAAATATTTAATCTCAAATTTAGATTTATTTTAACAGATACAGTTCATAAACAATATTTTCCGAATATTCTAGAGTTTGATAATAATCACCGATGAAATAACTTTTTATGTTTTATTAAAACACATTTGTTTGTATTATGATGCTTTTATAACACATACCGAACTATTTTTATTATTTTCTTGTCAAAGAGTGCGTTGGAAAGATAAATCTGTTTCTGCCATAGTGCCCATGCTTCATTGCAGAGAGTAAAGTAGTTTCTTGCCCTGCACATTGTCAGACGCAGTGCGTAACTGCTCTTTTGACAACAACGTATTTATTTACTGAATGAACTAAGATAGTTTAAATACGTTCCGTGTTTCTCTCAAAAAAAATTCTATCAAAACCAGTTGATTTTTTATTTTCAAGTTTTTATGATGGGCAATATAGAAGGAACAATTGTAGTACTGTTTGGTCAGTGAAAAGGGGGAACAACAGAAGCCACCTCTCCGGACACTGACTTGACTTTGCCAGATATAACTATTTATCGTGACTGACACTTGCACAGGTTTAGTTATCACTTCTGTTATCTTTCTCAGTTTTATCAATACTTTAGTTCGTTCCACCAGTCGCATTATTTGTTTTCCATCGTAGAAAAGAATCACCATTACATTTCCGGATTTTTTAATACAAGAAATTTTTTTCCAGAGTCGATTTTGCAGAGTTAGTTTTTCAAAGAATGAGTTAAAAACAAACGTATGTATGTATTTAAGGTGTGAAAAATCTACTTCTGAATATCTTTTGGGCGGACAACTTACACTACTACTATGCAACTCTGACAGTAATGGCCCATGATATTTATCATAAAAATACTTTGTCCTACCAGATACATAGCACTCATATAAATGTATTTCAATTAAGTGATCAAAAACTAAATTATAGTCTCTAATACTCTGTTCTTGTAAATTTTGGCCAACTGTTTCACTACCCATTTTAAACTTTGACCTTCAGCGTCACTGTTAAAATTGTATAACCTACCGTGCAAGTGGAACAGTAATTGTAATAAAACAATGTACATAGAAGTTTAACTCAATATAGTGAATCACTAATGTGGAGTTTCGTAGATCTACGGAAATTAAATCGTATGGAAAGTTCTGAAATTCAAACACTTAGATATACAGGAACGGTTTCCTGGACCAGTAACCTACAACTTATAACACATTACCTTCGCAGCTGCACTAACAGGATGAAGGAACATGCTCAAAACATACTTCTGATATTTTCACACGTTTTACCAATACTTGGATTTTATCATTTCTTACAAAACAAAAAAATAGTGCTATACATAATTATTTTCAGTAAATGATCATAGTTGTGACACTGACAAAATTCAATAATTTCAAGCTTCCACTAGCAAAAATTATGAGTTATTATTGGTTTTTATTTTATTTTTAAAATATTGTACTGAAATCAACCACAAAGAATAATTAGAAATAAAATTTTAGCACTCAGAAGAATGCCATGATCACATTATAGTTGGATTAAAATATTTTAAACTATTTACTCAGCCTCCAGCAAATGATAAATAAAGCCAAGATTTAAAAAATACATCAGCCGCCGGAAAACTGTTACCAATGTTATGTGCAAGAGTGAGTTAGTGAATCTGGAATAATTTCCCAAAACCACACGTTACTTTCTAATATTATGCAAAATTAGGCTCATGTTGGGAAAAGTACACCATCATTCAAACAGAATGACATGAAGAAAAATGTGTCCTTAAAATAATTTAATGTTACAAAAGTATAAATCACAAGGACTGGCACAATCTCATTACAACCGCAGAACATATTTATTTACCTCACGCCTAATAAGGTGTATATGTTACAGAAGGGAAAAAAAACAAATTCCTACAAGAAAAATAAATGTGTTAAACCACTACATACCATGATGTAATAAAGAATAGCAAAAACAAATTTTCCTTTCCCTTTACTGATAGATTGGAAACATCACTTCTATGTATCCTGAGATAGAGATGAATAGAATGGACAAAATGACTTAAGAATAAAAATATACACTATTAAATTTCATACCTGAAATCTCATTGCCAATTTCTGTTCGATTAGTTTGGCAGACTCCTTGCACAGATACTCTTTCCAGTACGACCCTTGCCTCCTTTGGCATCACTCTACTTGAGTTTACTACATGAGAACTAGTTTCTGCCAATGGTTTTTCACATATAACATCCAATGCCAAAGGTTCATCTTTGAAAATCGTATGTAATGGTTGCAATATGGGAGATTTATTATCCAGTTCACCTTCATTTTCAGAGTTCAGACCAGACCCAAAAGATTCCTCTGCTTTAATATCAAATTCGGAAACGTCACAAATGGACTCAAATTTTATTTCCAAGTCTTCCGTTCTTTCAATATGACTGTCATCACAATTATTATTATTGAGAGTTTTATCAAATGTCATTTTTGGGTTGATCTGAATCACATTTCTTACAGAGGCAGCTTGCACTTCTGATTTGATGTGTTGTGGTAATTGAGAACATGAAATCTTTTTTTCAGAATTAACTGGATTAATTGTAAGTCCAGAATTACTTTCTAAGGTTTTGGTCATATATATATTCTCTGTCCTTTGATAGTCCAACTCACAAATACCAATTTGTTCTTTACACTCAATTTTTATTGTGGACTCGGTTGGAAATATACTTTCCTTCTTAACATTTTCTTCCTTATTTGTGTATACCTCAAGGCTATCTTCCACAGCAGAAGAATCAGAAAGAGTCAAGTCTTCTTCTTTTTCCTGCTTCTTAATTTTCACTGAAACACAAGGAAGCAAATGGAGTGTAATTTGAAAGTTATCTAATGTATTTTACCAAAGAAGTCTTCATCTTGATTGTACTGGGTAACAACTGTAAATATTTTTTACACTTTAAAGAGCTCTAACTCAAACAATATGCAAGAGAAAGAAAATCAAAATGAGCTAACTTCTTTGAAAATTCAGTGTACAGAAAAAAAATACAATAATATAATTGGAGACCATAGTTGCATAAGAAAAAGAGAAGAAACCAAAATACATACTCAACATACTGAATTGTAAAAATAAATTTGTTTAATGCATCCAAATGGATCACACACAATAATGGTAGCAAATGAACTTATTCACACAACCCTATACTACTTGATCAGCAAATCCAACAATAAATGCTGCAACTGAAACACTCTTTTGGCACATCAGATGTGACCTAGAAAGTACTTTTAACAATAATCAACACTAAATAACAATTTACTCCTTTTTGAAAATACTAATAATGCATACTAAGCAAATTACTAATTACACTACATATAGATAACACACACCAAAATGCAGATAAACCCTTATGATTATTGGAAATTGGATACTGTTTCAAGCAGTAAAACAAATACTTCATAAAAAACATTATTTTCATATAATGTTATTCCTTCAATTTCTGTTATATGTGTTATGCAAACGAGCTTAAACTGTCTCTGGGTAACAATTCAAAACACATCATGTTTTTTCATCTAGTACTAGTCATATAATTTTTGTACTTTAGGTATACATAATTTGCCATTCTTTGACTTTGTACCTACATTAAAAATACCTCAAAAATTAAGCCACACAAATTTATGGTTCAGTTCTGTTGTACTCTTTCTTTCACTAAATATGTTTCCTGTAACATAAGTGTACAGACCAATACTGAATTACAATAATATAAAATAAAATTTTAACGTGTCAAAAAAATCTTTCCACAATAACCCTACCTGTTAACGAGCGATTTATAAAACAGGCATGAAGTCAACAAAAAAGCCACAGAATGAATAAAATGTATTATTAATATGTAAGAACCAATATTCACCTGAATTCTTTCTGTTGAAAGCAATCTGCATGTCAGTCTTTTCTTCTTCTCCCTTTACTCTCAAGATGGGGTATTCTTGACACTGAATTCCTCGGATGAAATCACTGCTCAAATGTCCCATGTTGCATCCATGCACCACTGACCTCGAGTTAAACATACTGTTCTCCTCTATTGTCATTGACGTGTCGTCATTTGTTTGAATACCTGATTTACAACTCTCGCTGTCTTCTTCATATTCCTTTTTCATTTGAATACAAGATGCATTGTTTAGTTTCATAGGCAACTTTCCCTCTAAACATTCATCATCTATGTTACATTCCATTTCATGGAATTTTGTGCAGGAAATTTGCACAGAGGTATATTTAGTTTCTGAATTTGCACAAGATGCCTCACTTTCATAGTCATCAGGTTTCTCCATTTTAATTCCAACGAAGAAAAATGGAATTCCACCATCATTTATACATTTTTCACCTTTCTCCTTCAAAGAAAATGGAACAGTCTCATTAGAATTTCTTAATATTGTATCAATGTTGTTATAAGGTATACATACATTCACTCCACTTGTTTCTTCTGGATACATTTCTCTTTTTACGGTTACAGTTGCCATGGTCATCTCTTCAACACCAGTGAAAGATATTACTTTCTCTACATCATGAATATCAAAGTCTTCCGTCTTCATATTTTGCTTAGAGGGTAATAGCTTTCTTCAGAACTACTGTATACATTTCCATGTGGAGTTATATTTAGACATTTCCTTGAACCAAATTCATTATAATTCATAATTTCATGACTTAAAAAACACGATCAAAATTAAGTCCCAGACAACTCATGGAACCTCCAATAGTTCACATCTAATTACAGCGTTTGCTGATGATAATAGTAAACTCGGACTTTGTACCTTACATAACCTAACACAATATGCCTACAAAAGTATCACAAATGAGCTGAAAAATTAACCAAACCTATCTTACGGTTCAATCGGAGCATGGTGATTGGTCTAGTAAACACATTGCTTTTATACTTTTCTAGCTGAAAAAACGATTCTATGATTTTAAGAAAATAGGTACGAAGCATTACACAGCGAAAAACGGAAGTCAAGTGTGATTAGTTATGGAAGGATATTTCTTAAATCTTTTTTGGGGAACCAAACCTACTGAATCCACGACCACACTCAGAAGTCTTTTTCTTAAAACATTTAATCCCTCAATTAGTAAAAAACATTATCTTAAGCATTATCTGAAATGAGTGAATGTTACATTTTGTTTACAGCAATTCTCCCAATGTCTACAACGGTTCACAACGTAGTTAAACATGAGACCATATGAGACCTACATTGCACAATGATTCCCTGGCTCGCGCTTTTTAACGGACCTTGTGCACTGGTCTACACATTAGCTTCATTAGCGTTATTAGCATTGCTAGTACTCTGAAAATTAGCATTGTGCGCCTTTTTGCTTTCAATGCGTTTTGTCCTAACCTCTCTGACACTTTACTTTCTACAAAACTATTTTATTCAATTATTGATTTTTACGCTTTTAGCATTCTGAGGAACACTATGAAAATTCCACACATTACTGTTATCAACATCACGATGGATATTCCAATTTCTTATGTGTTTTCTAATTCGACTTTACTACAACAGAAAGTATAAATTCTTTAAAATGTTACACTTTAAGCTCTAATTAATTTCCTCTTGTGTATCTTAAAGTTGTTTTCTTCTATCATGTGGATCCTTCTGTTTGTTACGTTGTTTCTGTAACCCTTAAATGTGCTATAAATTAAGGAATTATAGAAAACTTCTTGGCATATTTTTACTTAGTGGTCCCAGTTTCCCCTTTCAAGATATTATTCTTACAAAAATGTTTCAATAAAAACAAAGCACAAATCATTCCTAGGAATTTTCTTCAGTCCCTTCCGGTTAACAACAGGATCAGTAGGGTCAACTGTCCAAGCACTTATTCTTGAGGTATCGTGAAGGCTGGTTCAGTTTCTTTTTTTCACAAAACATTTATTACAATTTGTCGTGATACTGGCCTATATTTGTCATATTACCTTTTTGTTACTATCTGCAAATACATTAGTAATATAACCTGGATAAAAAAGAAAAATAATTACAATAACTATTTTACAATTTTTAGAATTGTTACTGTAAAATCTGGTGAATTTCAAGTAGTTTAATTCAAAGTTCTCAA
>NNCF01127400.1:274158-289360 GCA_002313205.1 Laupala kohalensis | reverse complement strand
ATTCATCCATTTACTCAAAATTACTGCGCACAGAGAGATGGACGGACGTTATGCCAAAAACCACTTTAGAATCAGGGGTCGCCAAAATTGATATTTCCGTACAAATCTCGCTTTCGATTACTTTCACGTTTACAAAACTTTCTGTATACTACGAATATGAGAAAGTAAGAAACAAATTAGTTAGGTTCTACTTGTCACAATTTCTCCACAATATTAACAAATTTCATATTTAGTATTCGTAAAAGAACAGTTATAAATTATTTCGAAAATATCGTAGATACGTTTATAAAAATCACTCAAAAATCGAGATTACTAATAATAAAATAGGAGACTTAAGATCACTGGCGCTCCTGTGCTGCCGCTCCCACAAGAGCCTATTCATAAATCTTCCTCTATCCGAAGAAAAACCGAAGGAAAACCGGAGAAAAACGCGTAGGAGGATGGGAAAAACCGGTCCAGAATAGGTTTGCCAAGAAGACACTGGCCTCTCATCATAACCGTATAAATGTTTCCTTAGCGATTTAAAAACCTTTCACTCGATATATAATTCTAAATTACTTTTATATATGGAGTTAATGGAAATAACCAGATGGTGGATGTGTGCAAAAAGTTTATACAAATCTTTACTCGACAATATTGGGTCTTTTTAATACCACTGATTTTACTTGTACGGTTATTGTTAATGAAAATAAAATCTAGATTCTTAACAAATCTTAGCAATACAAGACTGTGATAATTCATTGACTTACAGATCCCGCGGAAGAGAATAAGACGGAAGAGAGAAGGAAACGTGAATCAAACGACGAAGGGACGGAGGAGGCGGAAGGAGAAGAAAAAGAAGAGCCCTTTAACCCTATGGACGGAATGGACGCGGTCGTCGAACTCATACAATGCCATCGCTTTCACAAGTGTTCCTCCAATCACAGAATCTCCTGTTACATCTTTGAGGTAAGTAGAGAGGGGAGAAAATAGGAGAATATTGTATTATCGCAGAAATACGCCTCTTAAGGTGGGACGAGAGCTCTCCGAGTAAGTCAAACCACTCAGATGTATAATTGAATTGTTTATTTTTATTCTAATTGTTTTGAAACTCAACAAATGGATAATAACGAAGAAACGTCGTGATACAATTCGTATCTATTAGTTAAGATTATATTAGAAACAATATTCAGGAACTCGCTTAACTCCTTTGAACTACATAAGAGCAAACGGCTGCGAACGACCGAACGCGGCGGTTCCGTTGTTGATGCCTCATCTCACCTCAAAGTGAAATACCTTTTAATGTCCGGTGACATACAGATAAAAGTGATGTAAATAAAAAAATACTTTGTACGATTTACTACACATCTGACTAAACTTCCATCACTATCGAGATTTTGTAGGCGGTCTTTAAAAAAAAAATGTTTCCTCCATAACACACAGTATATTTCAACATCAATTATTTCATTTAAATAGCCTGTGAGGTGTATTTCTCAAGATGAAATCACAATAAGAACATGTTACTCTACTTGTACCGAGTTCATAATTTGAGTGATTTAATTCCACATACGCTAGTATACCCTTATTCCAACATTCGAATCATCTTGGAAAAACGAGATTGGTTCAAATGAAAACATCCCTGATATGGAAGAAAGCTAAAACCACTTTTGATTTGGTTTATGGATCTTAGAAGGGATCAAAAAGTTATTTATGTCGCCACTTCGTAGTATACAGATACTTTTTACTAAAAAAAACCGATGAAGTAGACTCATGTATTAGAGTCACAAAAACGACATTCATACAAACCCGACTGTAAATTGGAAGAAAAGAAATACATAGACGACATTGCATGATTCGTTCGATACAAAAATATTTCATTTTCCTCCTTTTAATGTGTTTGAGTTCGCGAATTGAAAGAAGGGAAATTTGATTTTCACGAGTAAAGGTGCAGGTTCACAGTATCGTTCCACTGGGTTTTGAGAGAGGAGTGGGGTTTTAATCGTTGATCATCTAAACCTAGCTATGACATTGAATGAACGATAAAACGACCGTTTAATTGGATTTAGGTCGTCATTCACCACACTAACACTACCTGCCGTATCTACTTGCTGAGAGGGTCTTATTGATAGATCTTGGACCTATATTCACCACTCTCATCCATAGTAGGTAGCACCCAGTATCGGTTTTGCGAAACTTAACAAACAAGCGCTTATGAAAGATGAGAACGTAGTTCGTTTAAGAAGCATCTGAATCTGCTAAATATTGCACCGCGAGTCAGTGTATCTTCGAGGAGCGGACGGAAAATGGAAGAAACTCGAAGAAAACTTTTTTTTTAAATTAAATGATAAAGAAAATAACGTTTTCCAAAACCGCAATATCAAAACATCAAATACTTATCATTTTTTTTAATACCTCGTGCGACATCATCATGAGAAACTCATTTTGTAAGCTTTAGCTATTTGGGTTTTATATTTTTTTTCTTTACTGGGTTTCTCTTTACTAATTTGAGAAATATTATATATACCTATTTTCAAGATCGTTTATAGTTTTTTTTTCTGAAAGAATGACGTAATTAATGTACCTCAAAAAGATAATAACTATGCTTAAGTTTATCCAGTTTTTCGAAAGTAAGGTTATTGGCAACCTCCACGGAGTCCATATTTGAATTTCACTCACCCCGATAACGTTTATCATCTCACCTACCGCCCGGTTTAAGTTACCTGTCCGGTTGCGGCGTTATCAGATACAGGATTTTTATTTTTTGTGGGTACAAAATTCCCCGTTCTCAATTTCTGCTCTTCAGGTGACGTTCGAATTTGCAATGCAGAGAGCATGCCTAAAGGATTGAATGGGGAAGTCGATTTGAAATTAAATTGAAATAATTAAAAGATAATTTGATTATGATACGGGTTTGGGTTGTTAATGTGGATGAGAAAGTTATGATATGGGTATCTATTTATAATGTGGGTAGGCAAATTTGGGGAAATTCCAAGTTTGATTCCAAGATAAAGGATGCTGAAAGACAATCTACCATTACCGGAGGGATGAGTTATCCGAATTGTGCTATCCGGTGGATACGGACGCTGGTGAAAGACACTTCTAGCCAGACTAATTTATTTACCTGCATTATGCCACAAATACTACATTCCATCTGCTAGTTGTAGGCAAGTTTCACTGGATTTCACATTTAGTAATAAACAATGTAAACAGGGCAACAGAACATTTATGACGTCATGTAGTGATGTAACATCATCTTCAAATGTCAAATAGATGAATTTTTTAAATGGAGTAATATCGGAAAGGAGAAAGGTGAAAAGTGAAATGATAGGAAATCGTCGAGACATCTTTTAATGCTCCACAGTACGGTACTTTGTTTGTGAGATTTTCTGCGTCCGATTACCCAAAAAATGAAAGAAAAAAAATGTGGAAATTTGCGTATTAATGCATATAATGATGATTTATTGCCTCGGGAAAAAACGAATAACAAAGGATGGTCCTGTATCGATTTACCGAAAGCCCTGGAATTGTCACCAAACGAATCAGTCACCTCGGTGACTCAAGTATGATTATGTTTTGATTCTTCCCTGCCTGGCACCAGGGACGAGTTTCACACGATAATGAGATTGAACAGTTAGTATCAGAAAGAATAAACTCGAGATTAGCACATTGGAATACAAAATCTCGTCCGACGACTGCGAAAAGAACTAACTAAACGGAGATGATGTGGGGAAAAAGCTAAATACATATCCACGTAATTTTATCAAAATACAAAAATATATTTCAGATAGATTATAGGTGAGGTGTAGACAGATTTTAAATTATAATGAAATAATAAAACACGATTTCTGCTGTTATGCAAAGCACTGATGACGTTTGCCAAGCGAAGGAAATAGCTTTTTGCTTATTAAAATATTTTGACGGACTAGACAACACTATTTTATTATTTCATTATAAAAATATATTTGTCTAAAATATGTTGTCTAGTTACTCTCGTATTTCTCGTAGAGCTTCGATGCTTGGTCTGCATCCATTACACCTATTACAAGGCAAGCATAGTCGGGGGAATTTTTAATAAATTACACTGAAAGCAATTTATCCGCATAAAATATTGTAATATACCATTTCTTACAGAATTAACCACGTGAATTAATATTAGGTCAAATTTATAATATTTCAAAGAATAAATAACTTTATAGCTATTTTTAATTTGTGAATTGAACTAACAATTCAACAGCTGTTGTGTGATGTAGCGTCTTCACCTCCTCGATATTGCTGAGGGGTAAACCGTAGATTGAAACCCTACTCGGCCGAATTAGGTTAGGTTAGGTTTCCCTCACTTACTCCAGACAAATGTCTGCTCGGTACCATACCTTCCCCGGTAACCCAACATCTCTCCTTTCCAATTCCTTCTCGCAAGTCACAGTGAGGTCGCACAACAGACCTCATGGACCTGAACCTCGCCATAAGACATGAAATAAGATTTGGATCTTGACCACTGTACTCACACAAATGCTTTGTTGTTTGATGATTGGTCAGAAATTACACTCTTTACGACGCCAACGTTTTGGCAATATATTTTGCCTTCATCAGATATAATATATGACTAGTGGAGCCCCTTTAACTCGAAATCCTCTATAAAACGAAGAAATTAGCCATTCCTTCCGTTGAAGTACAAAAAACTCTACAACTCGAATTATTTAGACGCCATAACTCGAACTGAATATGATTTGTCTATGATGTACTATCCATACATTTCACGCTCTCTATCCCGAACTACAAATCTAGCGGACTCTATATCTCGAAAAAAAGCAATATGTAAACTTTGCGGCCTCTGTAAATGGAAATACTTTTAGCAAGACTCTTCTAACTCCAAGCAATAGTTTCGTTGTTCTCAATAACCAATTCCAAGAAATGATTTCTTACTATCATTGAAAGATGTCGTGATATCAAGGACAATATATTTAGTGCATTGTTTACAATCGAAAATACAATTGACAAAGAATGTGTTAATTCCTTCACTCACAAGAAAATTACAGATTTCTATTAATATGTGCGTATTTTCAAGTTGTTCCTTTACCATAAAATAATCTTTATACATGAAATTACGTACTGCAACGCAAATGTGGTAAAATAAATCTCTATTAGTCGAATTTTTATTTTCTCATGACTCTATAACTTGAATAACATATGCCTCTATAAGTCGAAATTTATAATGTTAAAAACTTCTTATCTCGAAGTCCTCTCTAACTCGAAAACTCGTTAACTCGAAACTTATAACGTTTCCCTTAATGTTCCAGTTAAAGAGGCTCCACTGTATTATATAATTTATGACCATCCTATCCATATCGCACCATCACCAACCAGGATTTCATTCCACAACATACAAGTATATACACGTCTCATGTAGCACCACTACAGATATGACAAACTACAGTTCACCTGGCTGGCGATGGTCCATTCGGATAAGGTGTGGTCACACATTATAACATATCGCACCCCGGTGAGAATAACGTCACAACTCATTTTACAACATGGGAGAGAAGGTCAAGGCAATGAAAAATCAAGCAGACTATGTTAGCGTGTTATGGGGCAGGACGAGGAGAATCAGTCAGAGGAAAAGTCCGCGAGGAACGCAGATGAAAACGAATGAACCCAAAGAGGACGAAAATGTGTATACAGATTTGCTGATGTATATGAAAGATGGGTTTCGACGCCTAGATAAAAATCTGCTAGAAAAGATCAAGAGTGGCAGAGAGGTATAGTTTGCGGTGGCACAGAGAGGAGACTAACAGGACAGGGGCAGCGGTAGTAATGGAAAGTGGAAGGAAAGATTATAAATGTATTGGATCAACGTATGAATCTGATTACACGCAAAATTAATTTTAGAGATGTTGCTCAGCATACTGCAATAACGGGGAAACTGACGCGATTAAGTGGAGACGTAGCAAAGTTGGATATTGAAGATTTGGGGGAGAACGTAGGAAGAGTTGAGAAGACATTTACAGAGAAGTCAGATATAATATTGAAAGAGTTGCAGCGCAACCGAACGGATGGGAAACATGTGACAGGTTCGGATATATTAGGAGCAATACGGAGGGCGGAAGAGAGAGTTTGAAATGAGCTTCAAAATAACACAAGGGTTGAAGGCATATGCACACATGGGGTAAGTGTTTCTGAAAATTTATATTCACAAATTGTAAAGAGACCAAGGAGGATAAAAACACATGGAAAAAGTAGTGTATTAATTGTTGGAATAAAGAATGAGAAACAGATTGGGCAGCCTAAAGAACGTTTGGCAGAAATTATGAAGAAAGAAATAATGTGATGAAGATTCGGGAAAAAAGGTTGTGGTAGTTGGTGATACGGAAGCAGACAAAACCCGATTAGAAACCATTGTGAAAGAAGAAGTTAATATTGTTATTGAACGACCGAGGAAACACCGACCAAGACTGATTGTATATGGTATACGGCAGGTGACAACAGAGGAAGAAATAATTAAAGCCGTTCATAAACAAAATGTGTCAGACAATGCAAGTCCTAGAAGCGGCATATAAGAAATAGAATACTAGAAGCGGATAATAAAGTGATCCAAGGAATTTTGCTGCGCGGAAGATTTTCAATGGGGATGGAGAGCTACCGACTAGCGGAATGTGTTACCCCAATACGTCGCTTCCGGTGCCACAGATACGGCCATACGGCTCACTTTTGTCGCGAGGAAACAAAAGTCTGCGGCTATTGCTCAGAAAATGGCCACCGGTATGAAAACTGCCCTAACAAAACCTCACCTAGCGGATGTGTGAATTGTAGACGAAAAAGGAATAAATATGACCACAACTGTTCAGAATACAAAGGAGTAAAGGAACAATACATAAACTTAACAATTTGTAGGGATTAAAGAACTACAACAAAATGTACAGAGAAGTAAAATAGCGTCGAAAGAAAAAGCTGTCATTTTGGAAAAAGAACAATACGACGTAGTATGTTTGCAGGAGACATATTTGCGACGGGAAAGATCGATACACAAAAAATTAAGTCACTAAACGGATGGGCTTGTTGAATAGTAATAAACCAGAGAATAGAAGTCATGCGAATGATGCAGTATTGCACTAAAAACTTGATAGTCTGCAGATTGGCATATGGACGTCTCGATGTAATAATGGTGAGTGGGTATTTACGAGGTAAAAAAATGTTTGACTGAAGATAACAGAAAACAGGAGAGAGAATATAATTATTTGCATACATGGGAATGGGCGATTCCTTCTGTGGGGAGATAAATTAGGAAATGAAAACGGAGAATCTTATATTTGATTTTGGTTTATAGAAAGAAAATAATGTGGGAGATAATACGTTTGTTTGTGAAAGAGGTCAATCAGTAATAGATTTGGCATTGACACAGAATGTTTTCAAGGAAGATGTGATTGGGTGGAGACTAGTGATTGGCATGACTTCGGACCATTTGGCGATTAAATTTGAGATTGATACCTTTCAACGAAAGGAAGATCTTCAACCTGGATGGAATTTGCAGAAAATACGATGGGAAGGTTTTCGGGAGGAAGTGGTAGAGATGTCAATAAATTGTACTTTAGCAGATATAGAAGAGTACATTTATTACTACCAGATAAGTGTTTTGCGCGCAGCTTACAAACACGCTCCTCGAAGACGAGACGTAGGGAGAAGATGATATATATGGTGGAATAAGGAGTTAAGTGCGTTGAAGCGGAAGCGGGTCAAAGCGAGGAGGATGTTACAACTTGAGAGATAAAAGAACAAAATGAAGGTATTGCTCGGATGGAGTATAGAACAACTTTACGTGAATATAGAAGGAAGATAAAAGAACGTAAAATGGAGACGTAAGAAAACTTCCTTGAAGAAAGAACCTCCGGAAGGATATATGAGGACTTCCGTACCTAATAGCGAGGGAAAAGATTAAGAAACGGTAAGTATGGCATAGTATTAATACAAGCCAGAAAAATACGATGAATTGGGTTGATACAGGAGCGGTGCTAATGGAAAGTATTTTGCCGAGGAATGATGCAGATGAAAAATGGGATACCTTGGCTGTTGGGGACGACAAACTACACGAAATAACAGATACAGAGCTTGCGGAGGTAATGGAGGAAATAAGAACCAAAAATGTCCAGTATACGATGGTACAACCAATATGATGATAAAAAGTGCATATCGAATACACAACGAGACCTTCAGAAATACATATAATCGCTGTTTGAAACATGGGATATTTCCACTGTAGTGGAAGATCAGTAAAGTCTGCGTATTTCGAAAGGGTGGGGATACAGACCCTCCCGAAGCTGGTTCATATAGACCCATAAGTTTACTTCCGTGCATGGGTAAAGTATTGGAAAAATTGCTTATAAAGAGATAAGCAAGGATTATTGAAAGTGAGATGTGGCTCGAAGATAATCAATACGGATTCCGTAAAGGGAAATCAACCGAGGATGCATTATATGCCTTTAACAACAATGGTAGAAAATAGGGCTCCTCATATTTGTTACCATTTAAGGAGCATTCGATAACGCACAGTGGGGAATAATATTGGCAATATTACGTGATCACGGAATAAATACGTATCTCAACATCATAGTAGATTATTTCGGAGAAAGGTACTCTTTCTTGGATATAGGAAAGGAACGAATAATAATAATAAACAACAACAAAGGGACACCTCAGGGCTCTCATGGCGGACCACTTTTTTGGATTCTCATCTTAGTCTTCTAAAACATATGATATCGAAAGGGGTACGAATTGTAACATATGCCGATGACGTGGCACTCTTTGTGAATTGGAATTCACGTAGGGAGGTGGAAGGATGAGGGAATCTAGCTCTGAGAGGCGAAAGAAAAGTTTGAAAATTGCAATTAGTAAAACAACGGCAATGGTCTTTGGTCTAAAAAAATGTAAGGAAACGAGAACCATCACTGAGGTTAAATGGGGAGAGAATAAAAATAGTTGGAAAAAGTAGGTATTTAAGAATAATAATAGATAAAAGTTTGGGATTCAGGAAACACATGTTTTTTGGAAGAGAAAGTCAAGAAAATTTATTATAAAATAGTGAAAATTGGGATATCTAAATTCATCTTGAGGAAGAAACACATAATATCATTATATAGAGGGGTCATGATTCCAACTATAGCATAAGGAAGTAGCGTATGGGCAAAGATATTAAATAATATGACAATGAAGAATAAATTGGTTCGCCTTCAGCGAACATGTTCGCTGCGATTGAGTGGTTCATACAAAACTGGGTCAAATGATGCACTGCATGTAATTTGGAGCATGTTGCCTATCGACTTGGAACTGCAGAAGTAGGTATTACGGTTTAGAATGATGGCAAGGAAGTGCGAATAACTGAGAAAGGTTGGAAACGCTGGATAACAGACATATTGCTAGAAGCATGAGAAATACGATGGAATAATTCGCAGAAAGGCCGATATACGTACAGATTTATTGAGAATGTGCAATATGCAACAAAGAACAAGGAATAATTTATACCGAGTTATAGGATGATACAAGCGTTAACAGGACATGGTGACATGAAAAAGTATTAAGAAAGGTTTAAATTAGTGAGATCAAGAGTGTGTGTTGTGATGGTGAAGAGTCAGTTGACCACGGATTACAGGATTGTGAGTTATATGGAGTAGAGAGAAGATATTTAAATCGCATGAAGATAGATGTTCCTTCGATTAGTAACTATTGTAATATAAATTTAGNAGTATAGTTTGAGCTAGGTGTGTATATTGCAACATAAATTTTGAGAGAGATTGCTAAGCTCCACGTTGCGGCGAAAATTATAATGGAATTTACTTGCGGCCTTTCAATTAATTAATAAGAACAGTACTTACCTAGCCCTCTCAGCCAGCTTACACTGAAGTGTTTAAATTGCCCCCTGAACGCATTTTGAATGAAGGGAAAGTCGGGGTTCGACCCATTTTATTTTCGTGCAACATACACAAATTCTTCGTAAAAAACACAACATTGGTTTAATTATTTATTTACAGAGATTACACTCCATAATACTCGTAAATCACTGTCATCCAAAATATAACACATTCCCATATAAAAATTTCCCCCAAAATGTACAAATCTCAATACCCTTCATGAATACACACAATATCTGCATCCTTTCCATCACTTTACGCAACAAACTATTTCACCGAAAGTTCAAGTTAGTGATCATCACCCAACACTACACTTTTTACAGAGAAACCCCACTTACCTTGGGCCGTTTATCATTAACATAATTATTTATGACAGTTATTTTGCGCCGCAAAAGTTTTTGGCTTATCACACGCAAGTCGTCATGAATCATTAGCATTTGATAATGCTGACTGCGCACTGCACGCATCAATTCATGCATTTACCTTATTGCCAGAAAGCGTGGTCTCGCATGGTCATTAACATGCGCTGTCGCCTTCAGGTTCCCGCTTCCATTCTGAACAGTCCCCAGACTTCGTCCTTCGTGCGCTCGCTACAGCCGCTGTCAATTGTAGACCTCAGCGTGGAATGTGAGATGCCACTCACGTCATCACCCAGCACAACTTGATGAGGATGTNTAGTGTAGTTCGTTGCCATTTACCGCTTAAACAAATAGTTCATCGTTCACGTAATGAATGCTTTCACAACGAGACGAACGTCACTCGCGCCGAACTAATTAAATCAAAAGACTGCAATTGAACCCACGTTAAATGGTTCGTTGCGTACCGGCCAACAGAAAAACTCGTAGTTGATCAAACTGATTATGGCGTATTCATAGTAATATGAAATGGAACGATCACCGGAATCTCAACCAGGATCATTCAGCCGCACTCTGACTGAAGTACTTAAATGAAATTAATGAATCGAAAGAATAATAAATATCTATTAAGTAAACAAGTCTCTAAGTATGTCAGCAAAAACTGTATCTCTGAGCCAGTAAGTGATTAAAATCTAAGTAAGTCTGTGTTGCTCCTTGTTTAAGTAATCACATTACCACTTCGGGGCCCAAAAATTTAGGAACTGGCTCCTCCTCCGCTGACGTGAGCGAGTCTTTGCAGCCAGTAACTTGACAATCTTATCATCTCATGAGTTGCCTCTAATTGGCTTGGCATGCTGTGACGTATTTTCATTTAGGACGAATAGCGATGTTTGTTAGTGTTATGACCACATGTCTCTTAACTCAAGTATTTTTCCTTTCAATTCCCCTCTATGACACTTCCCAGATCCATAACCCAAATCTTTTCACAAAGCAATACAATATGTATTTAATTTTGGAAAAAGCCAATTCGATTCCCCTTCATTCTGGCAATAACGCTTTATTTTTAACGTGTCTGTCCCTTGTTACTAGCACCTTTCATTCCAAACCCCAAAATTTCTTTTACGCAGTCTCCCCCATTTCATTATTTTTGTCCTCCCGTCACTCATATTAACACGTGAGCTACACGACTCGACAGTCAATCCCTGATTCTTTCCCACTCCTCCTCAAGTTTTTCAGCCCTTCAACCCACGTCGCTCGTCAGCCTTGCTATTGGAGTTTCCTTCTGGCGAGGGTATCTCCCAACAGACCTCCATTCTTTTCGTGGACAACTTTCCACATCTTTTCCTACGATTCTTCATATGTTCATGAATCTGTCGCCGACAATAGCCCAAACCTTCCTCCCGAATTTCCAAAAAGTAATCTCCCGTCCTTCTATTTACATTTTGACACCGCGTCTGGTCAATTATTTTTCACGGCTATTTAATTTTCTTTTCCTGAGCTTAGGTTCCCGCAAAAATTACTACGCAACAGGTGAGGACACCAGCTGGATATTTTACGACTCATTCACGCGGAGCCCGATCACGCGCCCCGTCTCCTCACTCCACTTTCCCTTTGTCCCAAAAGCAGCGTCTTTTCTCAGCCTTTTGCCTGCGATCCGTCCTTCGTCCTTCATCATTCGAGCGTTTCCTCAATTATATAATCTTTGCCTTGACGATTTTTCTACATATTTATTATAAGTGTATTAAACTAATTATTCATTACACTATTTTTTTATTTTTTTTGTGGGGCTTTAGGGCTCGTCAACATCAAAGGTCATTAGAGCCCACATTACACTATGGACATTTAGTAGATAGTAAAGAGAAATACATCATCTTCGAGGAGTTTGTTAACAGCAAGTGGATTATAGATGGTTGGGTGATGTCGAGGATTTGATTGGAAACTATTTGGAGAATAAAAACGAAACGAAAGATACCACGGAAGAATATCTGACGACGAATACACGGTGTACGTAACATAGAATACGCTGCTGCTATTATGATTTACTGCGAGAATAGTTATAAACAGACTTCAACGTGTGCTATTAATAACATTCTGTATTGAATTATTCGTGGTTTAAATACATAAATAAGTTAATATTACAATACACCAACAAAGTTCTCTTACATTTTAAAATCAAGAACAAATCATTTAGACAGGGCAAGTAAAGCGATATGTATCTTTGTTAGTTAGGAATTGAGTTACAATTATGAATCGTTACTATTAAGACAATTTTTTTAGGAACGGGTTAACTCAAATTCATATTCCTTGAGTTGTGGAGTTATAATTGCCGGGGTGAGATATATACAACTCTGATGAAAGTAAAATAAATGGCCAAACGGCGTTGTAAAAATATGTAATTATTGACTCAATTATCCTCAAAAAAACATACATTTGTGACAAGTGATTGAATCCAACACTTTGTTTTCAGACATGTACTGAGCGACGTCTGACTGCACAGCAGATGCTAGAAATCACATACGTGACCGGAGCAACTGACTGCAATGATGACAACAGCGTCATCAGCCAAGTTCGCTTACATCCTGGACGACGTTATGTCATCGTCCCCACCACATCGGAACCCGGTCAAGAAGGGGATTTCCTGATCCGCATCTTTTCCAGACACGCTCGAGTGCGCATCACCAAGTTGCCGCCGTAAATGTGACTTCAACAAAAAAAATTTGTTCTTCACCGCACTTCATACCAAGATTTGTGAACGTCTATGGTATCGTAAGCGTACCCTTCCGCGGCCGGAGTCAGTATAAACTTGTTTGACCACGACAGACCGCGTTTCAGTAGACAACTACCAACGTTTCGGCCAACTTGCTGTGACCGCCTTCAGGACAATGTCAAGAGTCGTACAGACCTAAGTCGCTGTCGTACTCGACTGTTTATGACAGTGTGCATAGCAGCATTTCAGCTGAGCAGAGTAGGTAGACAGCGACTTAGGTCTGTTCACACTCTGACATTGCCCTGAAGGTGGTCACTGCATGATGGCCGAAACGTTGGTAGTTTTATCTACTAAGACGCGCTTTGTCCCGGACAGGCAAATCTTAATTGTGTGGTATAGATCGCAGAAGATACGTGCCTTGTATCTGGATCACTTGTACGACTTGGTTGTGAAATGTGAACATTTACTTTTGGAATTTCAAAACTGAGACAACAGGTATAACGTCGTATTGGGTGTATGAATAGCTTTGTTGCCAATCGCACCGACGGATGAAATATTATATAACCCTATTTTCATTAATAGCTAATCGATTTGTTGCATTGTACGATTACTAAACATTAACAGTTGTAAATTATTGACCCAGTCCTATAATCGATTCGATACAATATATCATTTCAATACACCATAAACTATTTTGTATGGAGTCATGATTCTGTTATTTATAGTTAATTATTAATTAATTATAAATAGGGTTATTTAGAAAATCTTTATTATATAGTCTCACCAACTGCTGACTATATAACATTTTTTTTATTTCGATGTTTACCCCTGTAACTTTTAATCGGTCTGAACACAATTGAAATTGTTTTTCGATTTATTGCGTGGAATACTTGATTCTTGTATATTTTCGGGTTTGTTTCGCTAAATCTCTAATTCGTTCTAGAATGAGACGGACGCTAAGTTAGCCATGAAAGGGACTGACATTATAGAATTATATCATGTTCCCTGCAAAGTAAACTTAGAATTTTACCCAACTCTTTTCACTACTCATAACGACTGTCCACGGCGATGTGAGTTTGCAATCAATTTTGTTCGGACTTTACCACAATAGATTTTCCTTAAGTGGGGATATCAATACAAATACATACCATTTTAAATAAATATTGTTCTCACAATTTCAATGAAAACCTTTCTCAACTTGGCACACCTCACTAATTACAGTATCATATAAAAATTACTGTTAAATTTTATTACATTTTTGTAAACTATAAATTGTTTATTTTTTATACACTTAATTATATACCTTTTAAATATTTTACAAGAATATTTTAGCAATTTTTCACAGCACAATACTAGCNTTTTATACACTTAATTATATACCTTTTAAATATTTTACAAGAATATTTTAGCAATTTTTCACAGCACAATACTAGCACACTATATAGTTTTGCGAACAGTAATTATGAAAATAAGAATTCAGGTAAGGCAGAAATAAATTATTCCGTTTTTTTATTAAAAAGAACTTTTGATTTATAAGAACACCATTTTATAATTTCATAAAAATGTGTATATGTCAAATATTCTAATTTCCAAAAAGCACTCAAAATTTCAAGATTTCCTGTTCACTAATTGTCAACGAGAAGGTATATTTATACAGGAAAATGTTGTTAGAATCGTCTGATTCTAACAACTTCGTTAGAATCGAAGACATACAGTTATGCCATAATCTAATAAATTTACTGTCAAAAAAAAGTACAAACTGCGTATGACCACGTGGAGGACAATTGTTGTGTCCCGTCAGGGAACGAATCAACAAGAACAAGTTAAAACTCAACAACTGGTTTTATTGCAGTAATTGTTACAGTGAACAATTATGTCCGGGCCAAGGGGACTACAGAAAATACCAAAAGCGTAGCCGTGTCGTTATCCAAGAATTCTAGCAGTCCAGTATTCCGGTGTTCCGTGAGAGAGATCCAAAGTCGATAGCAGCGTGGTTGTTGTCGTTGATAAGGTTGTAGATCGTGGTAACTCGTAACTATCTCTGCTCACTCCGCTTCACTCTTCATCTGTGGTGCCTTTCCGCCGCCGTGGTGGCGGTGGCGGCGGTGGCCATGCGCGGAGAGTTCCTGCGCAGGCCGTTTGGTGGGGAAGGAGGGGCTCCATCGCTCGCTCTGCTTGAGCGCGCCCGGCACGACGTTGGCCGGGGCAGCCCGAGCTGACCCGATCGTTGCTGCGACGGCGGCAAATACAATTAGTGGTACGCA
>NNCF01127400.1:258548-273972 GCA_002313205.1 Laupala kohalensis | reverse complement strand
GAAATCCGCCTCTACCCGAAGGAAAAACGGAGAAAAACCCGGGCCAGGATGGGGCTACAGAATTAATGTACACAACCGTGCCAAAGTTGAGTACACATAAAACTAAATTAATATGAGCCATAAGACAACACAATCATGCAAATAGTTTTTGAAATTGTTATAAGTTATTTAAAAAGTGCTACAGCAATGGCGTGATAATGAAAATTTATTAATCTCGTAATCGAACATTTCTCTTTTGAGCATTGACATCCTCTTCAACTTTTGCACAGATTCTCATGTCGGTGTCTTATTCAACTATGTTTTCTTATAATCACTTTATCAATTTATTTGTTAATTTTATAAAATTTAACTTTTAATTGCGTAGACTGTTTTAAGTAATGGAGAAGAAACTCAAATTCTTATATTCGGATCAGTAATGCGGGATGCCTATCTTGTCGGTTTTAGTAGGACTAAGGGCATTTATTTCCAACTAGCTGCCTCGACAGACGTTGTCCTGTCCATATTTCAATGAACTTGTTTGTGATCATTTTTTGAAATTGTGTAAAGCTATTTCAAATGTGTAACAAAGTAAAAGAGGGGGAAAAAGTATCTGTGTGATCATTGAATCTATTGACGATTTTGACCATGGATATTCAATTTGAGGAGGAGTACATTCAAAAGTACGCCAATGGGAAAAAATTCATTTCATGAAACGACTGCAATGAACTTACTAGAGTCACAATTCAACTGAAAAACTAAAGAAAAAAATCAACCAAATATGTCGTTTATATCGTCAGTTATGATCGAGAGTGTATACAAAAATTATGATTTTTACAGTTTGTCCGTATTTTCCGACTTTCCTTTGTAATTGTCCCGAATTTCTTTTCCGGAAAACTTTTCCAGGATCATAACGAACAAAACAAAAAAGAATTACGCATCGAATCCATCGTTCGAATCGTGAGTTATGGGCCTAAGCTCATACAAAAATCCCATAGAAAAAAGCACTTTGTTTTTCCCGAATTTTTTAATTTTCCGGGCAAATTTTTCTATTTTTCTTTCTCTAAAAACCTTATTCTATTGCGAACATTTTTCAAAAGAATTAGCCAAATTGGTGCAGCCGGTCTCAAGTGGTGCGCTCACCAATGAACAGCATTTTTATTCACATAAGTTCATGCGTGACGTATAAAATATTTGCCTTGTTTTCATATCATGTTGTTACAATCACTCTTAATAAAATTCTAACCGTATTTAAACAATGAGCAAAATAAAGTTGTAAAAGTAAAATAAAGTCGATTGCAAAATTTTACTTTTGATTAAATACTTAAAGACTGAAAATATTACGGAAAAGCGCTGGATGTTAATTTTTTTTTTGGTAGATTCTAGTTCCATATTACTTACGGGAACAATACAGATCTGTGTGTTTATAAGTATATTATTAAATNTTTTGGTAGATTCTAGTTCCATATTACTTACGGGAACAATACAGATCTGTGTGTTTATAAGTATATTATTAAATCGTTATAAAAAAGAAAAACTACTTAATGTCATTTGTGTGAAATTGTTTTTATATATTTTTCGTTTGTAAGAACTTCTGTTACTTTTATGAGCATAATAAAAAGTTTAAAATAGAAATGTGGCAGTATTAATATTATTTGATAACATTAATCATTTGTGGTTCAAATATAGACACACACAGCAGGTGTTGTAAAGCGGGCGGCGTGTCGCTCGCCTGTCGAAACGCACACGACAGTGGTCTCGGCAGAGGTTAGACTCAGCGAAACTACTCTATATAACAAGCAACAGCAAGAGTTCGGGAGGGGAATCGCTGGACGACAGCCATCACCATACAGCGTACCGTAATCCTTCCCTCTTCCATAGCCAGGAGCCTAGAGGATGCTCGGCTATGACTCCTAGACTCCTTCCATCCTTTATAGCCAAGGGCCTTGTGGGTGCTCAGCTTTGATCCCGACTCCCCTTAAAGAGACCCTTTCTTACGCTGCGCCCGATACCCATCCGCCAAACAGTGAGGGTCCGCCGAGATGTACAGCCCTCGCTGCATACCTGCCACGGTCGCTGCTGCTGCTGCTTGTGCTCAATGGTGTAAGTTTAGCAACAGAATTAAAATAATTGCCATGACTGGGTGGTTCGAGTTCTTGAGACTCCTTCTCTCCTCAATGCTAGTCCTCCTAAGTTAGTTTAGAATAAGTCTTGAGAATGTTCCCCAAAACGCTTCACGACATCTGGTGCCAGGTTTAGGGTTCAATTTAAAACTACACATTGTCTTCACGAGTCAGGAAATTAACATGTGTTTCCATCAATTTGATTCCTCTCCCTAAATTGATAAACAAATATTAGAAAATTATTTTGAATAGTGTTGCGTAGTAAAAACACAACAAATAGGTTTCCGAACAGTCATTACCTCAAGATACGTGTATATACCAATTTTCACTCCTCCCATCTGGCATTGTCTAAGAGACAAATCCATTCATGTACAGATCTACTAATGGAGAAAAATCATAATATGAGAAGAATACAAGAAAATGTTTAATTCCGAAAGAGAGACAAATATTCCCTAGTTATATTATTTTCATTATCTCCAACACTAAGTTTCCTTTCTTCAACCACAAGAATAAAGAGAACCAAATCACGAGGACAAAACGTCTTCCCTACGCCACGGGGAACGCGGCGACAAGAATAGAGGTGAGAAGTAGGAGATGCAACTGAAAAGCGAATACTACAACGTTCTACGCATTTTTGCTAAGTACTATATTATATGTGGCCACGTACAATCGTAACGGCCCACTTGATCGATTGCGGCCTCAATATATATGAAGGGGTCCTCCAGAAAGCTGAAAACAAAAGAGGAATTGCTAGAACAGCTGTTACTGGGAGTTCCAAGATTGATCAACAGATGGCAGGATAAACCGTTTCACAAGGCGGGACCTGAGAAATTCAAACATGGTTCGGGGTCGACCGAATCGTAACACTACATTGTGGTAATTACGAAAATAATAATAATAAAATAATAATAATTCTGATTATACACAAATTTTCTCACAATTTGTTTAGTTCAGTTACAATAGATAGGGAAAACTTCTCGAAATACATTCCCTGCATCTTTCCAATTTACTAGAACACTGCTGAGGGAAGTAATAATTATTCTATTCCTAGCCCCGTTCTGGAAAACGCAGAGATCTACCTGCTATTTAACAGAACAGTATTGAGGACTGTCGAACGTAATAGACCAGATTTGTGCTTTCCAGAAAAAAAGAGATTTCCTTTCATAATAGAGATAGATCTAAGTAATACAAGTGGTACGATTAGCAATACAGCAAACTAAAAAGAAATTTTAAGGATGTGGATGGAAAGAACAAGTTTATATAATCCCAATTATTATCTCAACAATTGGCATTATCCCCATAGACCTCTTCCAGAAACTACGAATATTGAAGTTTCCTACCAATGCAAAATGTTATCTTGAAACATTTCGAGTGTCCGAGGGTTAATGGAAAGGGAAACTGAGAGGCTGAGGCAATAAGCTCTGGATAGATTGACCCAAAGGCAGTGACGTAATAGGACAATGAAAATAGTAACAGAAACTATGGAGATAACTGGACTAAACAAAGGGTCCTCAATACCAAAATCCGAAAGAGCGCTTTAAATATGAAAATGTATTTTTGGTAAGGACCATTTCCGAAAAATGAGTCAGATTTCCGTGTTAACTCTGAAATAAAAAACCTTTCCATCGTATCTTCGAGGACTGCAACAATTATAACATTTGTTTAAAATGAAAATTATCACGACTAACGTGTATTTTCGACATTTTCAAGTACGTCTGAAGCAGTTCATTGCAAAAAAGCCGAATTATTATTTCCACTTCTAGGTCACATCAGAGAAGAGTAAACTGACGTTTATATTTAAAACGACATATCATGCGAACTACTAACAATTATAAATAGCTCTGTTATAAAATTAAAATGAAACAATACAAAATTAAATGTTATGATCTGTCCAATATCATAGAAATGAGCAACCCAGTTTGTATGGAGTGGGGGTGGGGGGAAAGACTAGTTGGCGGGTTCCCATAACTTACACTGCAACAGAAACCAATGTTACGGTACATAGGTTTTACTTTAATCACTTTTTGTGTCATACTTCTGTAGCCTGCATCCACTTTCTTCTTATTTTATTTTTTTAAGAAACGGACTTCATGTTAGAGCTTATTTAGCTTTGCAGATAAAATGCATCCGGCCATGTTAGTACCCCTTACCTTATCACCACACGAAAGCATTGTAATCTCTGTCAGAAGCATGTCACAATCCTCAAGTAAACTCCTTTGGTAGCATGCGGCAAACGACGAATCAAACAATTAAGATAAAACGTATTCGCTGAGAGCAATGTTCCAGGTCTTCGACCACTGAGTCGTTTCCAAGTTTCTTAACAAAATACTTCTTCGTTAACGTTTATATTGCAGAAACAGCGGCGTAGACAGTGGGTTCGGTCGGTGCAATTGCTTTGGAGCCCCAGACACAAGGGGCCCTTAGTACGGAATTTTTAAAGATCAACAAAGTTATTTTCGCTATTTTTAATTACCTCCCTTAAGAAATTTGTTAGAGATGCCCTTTGGTGTCATTTCAAACAATGTTTCAAAATAGCGTTTTGTCATTTATTAATTTGGCATAACTAATATTCCGTCGAAAAATGATATTTTAAGTGACAGACAACAATTTCCTCAAACAGCTGTTTCCCAAACAGTACTTATAATTTTCAACGAGGCCCCAAAGTACTACAATTATACTCATCCTTACTTTCATTAATCTTAAGAATTTGTATTTTAATTACAGTTTATGTCACGTAAAATAAAAGCAACATTATCGATGTTCATTTTTCAATATTTTTATTGTTCAATTATTTTTTCGTCCTGCTCCCACTCTTGAGTGTTCAAGTAATAAGTTTGAATGTAAAGTGGTTTCACTAGTAAAACGGTTGCACATTAATTAATTTGCAAAAGTTGCTTAATTCTTAAAGAAAAACATTTGTAGCTGGAGGTCCCCGATGTGACCATTAACCGGGTATAGTTGCGCCACTGTACAGGAATATATGAGGAGAATTATTATCCTTACTGAATGAAAGTAGTCTTGATTGACACACTTATCTTTACAGCTTTGTTGACTACAACAAGTTTCTCTTTTCTTACTGATCGTGTACACATTGAGACACTTAAGTTTATTGAGACAGTCGATTCGGTGACACACTCGCCATCCGCACTTGTTTCAGCAGCTCTTAACTGTACCTGACCTGACCTGACCTGACCGAAAAATGTAAACTTCATTTACTTTTTCATAATTTTATTTTCCTAGAGAAAGTGCATCAGAGATTTGTATAACAAATAAATTGGGAAATTTCAGTTTGTACCCCCTAATGTTTAACTTACAAGCAAGGGAGGGTTTTTTAAACAAGAAAGGAGCTCTTAATACATGTTGCGTGCTCTTTATACATGCGACCTTGGCACAGTTGTATACATTATCTCTGTAGTCCCATCCTGGCCTGGGGTTTTCTCCTGTTAGTGGTAGATTTTCCATAGATGGGAATGTCATTTAGTATTTTTGTAATTATTAATCTCGAATTTTGACTTCACATTATATCTGCGATTCATTTCTTAATACTAAATTGAAAACTGCATTTTTTGAAAAAAAAATATTTTTAAAAATTGATTTTTTAAATATAAGTATTAAATCCACCACTACCCTTGGGCCTTGATTGGAATTGATAGGATGGTCCCTTGCTTGTTTCCGGAGAGTAACTTAGTTTATTATCCCCCACGTGATCATACGCAGTTTGCAACTGCTTTTCTGACAATTAAGCTTATTTATTTATGTTATCTATGGTTGTGTAAGTTGAACATAATAAAATGAGAAAAAAAGTTTTGCGAACATTACATATGATATTAATTTTTAATCTTTAAACAAACACGTATTTTCTGTTCAGTTTTCGGTGTGTACTCTTTAAAATAACCTAACTAATAAGGAAAATAACGGAGTGAATACACAAAAATCATTCACTAACATCTCAATTTACCGTGTAGTTTAGAAGAAAATAATAAAATTCTGCAAGATGTCATTCAGGGTACTTTGATATTGTTTGACATTTATCGAACGAAAAATATTTTATTCAGGGTTAAGTTTTACGGTATGAAATAAAACTTATGGTCAATTCAATGCCACATATGAGAACCAGAAAAAAATTGAGATATTTTCCATAATTTCCCTTAAGTTATTATTTTATTCGCCGATATAACGAAATAAACAATACTCCTTGGAGAGATAAGAAAAATGTAGAGTTCATCTTCATTATCAATTATTTTTTAATCACATTAATTTTTCCCTATAACTTCGCCGTACGACCTGGCCTTGAAAGAGAGAGAGAGAGAGAGAACAGGGTGATAGATCGCCTGCAGGTCGATGAAACTCGTCCTTGACCCACCTTTACAGCAGGCAACTTTACCCTCCAAAGGAAATCACTCAAGGACACCATTTGTTACAAGCGAGCGCTTAGTAAGGAGCGAGCGGCTACTGCGGAGGCTGCTAGTAAACTATTGAAGAAGAAAATCGGACGACCCAAGGGATCACGGAATACTAAAGTTGCAAAGAGTAAAGAGCGCACGCCACGGAGAAGTGAACGTAAAAAGTCAAACAAGTCAAAGAGAAGCCTCAAGGCACATGATTTCACTATACAAAAGCTCTTTAACGACATAGTCGCTCAGCAGCCACACAGATCTCATCATCAGGGGATCGCAACACTACTCACACCGAGTCCCTCAACGGAGTAATGTTCCACGAAAGTGGCCATAGGACACAATGTTCAATTTCAATGTGTGACTAATGTTTTTTTAATAAAATTTCAGTCAACTAACAACTGTAAGGAGAATCTGCATGTGCACACGATCTACGAGGACATCTAGCTTCATTTTATGAAGAAATCCAATATTCATCTCATCCTTCGGGTAAAAGGTCCGAAGACATCCCTTTTGGAAACCTATTTCAACTAAATTGGACGCATCAAGACTTCGGTTGCGAACAGTTTTTGATGAACATTTATCACAAGGACATTCTAGGGCAAAGGCCACCTCAAAATTATTTGGTTAAAGTTTATATTCCGGAATAAATAATTCTGTTTATGTAAGTTTAAGTTTCTTTAGGAGTGGAAACACTTTAGATTTATTTGAATTTTTGAGATCACATTATGTAAAATACATTTTTTTAAATTGACAACTTTCTGTTTATGTAGTACGGTATTTAAGGTTACTAATTTGTCACCAGAAATCCTTTATGTTAATTATTAATAAAATTATTTTGCAAAATGAACATATGTGTTGTGTGCCTCCCTTATTAATGGTATCTAACGATTGCGTCTTTACTCAGTCTCCTTTATGTTGTGAGTCTGACCAATCGTAACACCATATGGTGTTTCCAAAACGAAATAAGAATTAGTAGAAATAAATGCTTTTTAAGACAGTTCCGTCGACAGAATGAATGCTCCTAAGTTCGTGTAAACATTATCCAATATTATATGAATTTTTCTACTTTCCTTTAAAACACACCTTATCGGTCATTTCAGCATAACATAGACTATTTGGACGAATTTCCTTGTCTCTCCCGAGATAATTTATTTTCGAAAATAAAGTACTTTCCGAATCTTTTAAATAGCTAAAGATTTTTAATATACTTCATGCATTAATTTTTGAACTATTTTTTAAAGTCTGAAATTCTGAAGTGAATTAAACTTTTTGCAGCGTCTATTTCACGGTTTTAGTATCAAATAGCTGCGAGTGGTGGAGGAGGCGATAGGCATCCAGATGTAAAGTGCTGCTCCCAAACGAAGACAGTACACATTTAATTTTTATTTTTTACTTCCTTCTAAAAAAATGTGTATTGGTTACGAACAAGATTCTAATAACTTTCGGCCACGTAAAAATGGCGATGAGTCGGGAATCAAACCTAGGACTCCCGGTGTTGGCCACTACACCACCCGTTCGCCTTCCACAACTGAACACCATTTCCACCCCGAAGACCGGAGACCTTGTGGAAGGCGAACACCCCTGCCATCAAAGCGGGAGTTCCAATTATTTACGTAGTTACATAGATATGTAAATTTACACAAAAGTTTGACTTTTGAATGATATAACTAACATTACCAGGCGGGACTACCTTCAATTTCCCGGGTGTTAATCACGCACCTCGTGAACAAAGTTGCCTAAAGCGCATTACAAAACATTATTGGTAATATCTAATTGGATATATTTTATGTTGATATCACCGCTGCTTCAGCATTAACTACATACCTGTCCGCTGTCCATGTCGTATGAACAATATCTGTGAGGTCCGCGAGCTGTAAAAAATCAATTTTAATTTCAATACGGCAATTTATTTAAAAAAATATTAATTATGAACAATATACGCTGGGGCTTTTACCTATACACTTTTCTAATGCTCCTGGAATCGTGCATACAGTACCCTAAAGTTTACTCTCAATAAGTGAAGAGACGCAAATGGATTGTTAAACTTGCCAACTTTTGCTTTTGAGCTTATAATGACTAATTTTAATTATTTGTGATTTGTTATTATATTATTTATCAGCATCATTTTATACTTTATATTATTTAATTCCAAGTCAATATAGTTCAAGTACATCGCAACTATCAACTGTAGAAACTTTGTCAAAGGACCTCGCCTCATCCTCGAAAACCTAGCTAGTTTTGGAACCACAAACTAACAGTTCGCATTCCCTCAGTAGAAAACACTCGATCACATCTCTGTCTCACTTCAACATTTCATCACAATAGAAATTTTTTCATGAACAAATGCACACTATGTTGTTCTCATTTGTACCAATAGCTTATTTGTCTCTTTAAAACTCACAAATTTTACTTTTCAAAATTCATACTAATTTTGTTAGAAAAAAAGGCACCTCCAAATACTGATTAAAAGTAATGAGATACCGGTTTTGTAATCTTTTCGGTAAAATAATATGGGATTGAATTGTTAGAATTAACAAACTTGCCACAAAAAATATTTTTCCAGTTTGTTACTGTCGATACTTGAGAAATTGGTTTAATGAAGAAGGCAATATTTATTTCGGTAACTCTCATCTTGTTAACGAATGTTTCACACAAGAAACATGAATCACAAGTTTGTTTCGAGTGGTCAGTTAATTATTTTTTCGCCGTGGAAATCATATTGTGAACTATTTAAAAAAGTCCTCATAGGGTTTGGCATGCCCTTGACGTATTACCTACAAGCAAGTAGATTTTTTTAAGAGACCACACACAAAGAAATAAGTGAATTTTTCTATCTCTTCAACATGTCCCTTATTCACATATTACAAATAATAAGCATTTTTAGTGATTTCATTACGTGGTTAGCGTTTTGACTCATTGTAATATTATTTGAAGTCGAGTTATGGGTTGGAACGATTATTATTCATCTGCTAATGCTTATTTTACTAATCTGTAGTACTTGATCAAAATGCGAAGTTCAATGTACAGTTCGTAATGTCCTGATCAAAATCATTTTACGAGATTAAATGTTGGTTGTACTATACTGATCATATTTGTACACTTTCTTTCTTTCTCTTACCGTTCAATATTACTTACATGACACGGCAGATTAACTGTCAGAGACAGACGTCTTTGGAAATTCTGTTTATGAATTTTTATAGCCACTGCATTATCCCCTTCCACGTTTGAAATTTCCAATACATCGGGAATTACTTTCATGACTACGTGCAATGTGACCAAATTTCTGTGTTATACCTGGACGTGTTTCTTCTTGGACGGGAAAGTATAAAACAATCAATGGAAGAGCGGTTCTCATATTTATGGCCTCTAGTCAAACAGTCTCACAACAGGTGTGTTGGTGCTCACGGAGGGCCGCACGTTTTTGACATAAGTACAAGAAGGAAGGGATGTGACCCGCGTCTCGATACGGCCAATTTGCCCCCCGGGTTAGGTCAGTTACTCTTTCTATAGGAAGTTGAATATTCCTGGGAATCAGGGTGCTTTTCTTTAATTGTAGTATTTGTAAGTAGGAAATGTAGTGTGCTATTGAAGATCATGTACACGGGGCGATAGGAGGTAGGAAGTGGATTGTAGGGTCATTGTTAGTAGGTGGGTCGGTTAGCTGGGTGTACCAAACATTTGTCCCGCGTGGAGGGGTTAGTACCAGTAATAGTCATTGATACCAGGTGCAGAAGAATGAGGGTTCGCTTTTCAGTAGTCACAGCTATATGGAATAGACATTAACGTGGAAAGCTACAATGCTTTTTCTGGTGTGAAGTGACCCCGGGATGACACGGCGACGAGCAAGAGCGCCAGTTATTTTTGGAAAAAAAATCCAAAATATTATTCTACGAGAATAAAATAAACAACTCTTAACGGTTTGAAAAGTTCAAATAAGTCAACTAAGACAAACAAATTGCTTCAAAAATTTCCTTAATTTTCAAACGCTTCTCACCAATACTAAATCATATGTAAAACCAGATTCCAATTACATTTTTCTCACTGAATTTTTCTTTTTTCGCAATGAATCTTTTTACTTTATTCTACGTATGGTACAAATAACTTCTGTACAAGATCTCATTAAAATTTTATTTTGTTGCTGCTTTTCTTTCAAACATTTAAATGTAATTTACTTACTAAATTCCATATAGTAGTATTTTTATTACACATATTTTCTTTTTTAGCAAAAAATTTGTATTGATTTTTAATGTCCTTTCAGAGGGTGCTATCGGTTTTAACAATAATTATATCACAGAACAAAATAACATTTTGCTTATAGATTACTTAATTCTGTGGCACGAGAAGCGGGAAAAGTAATTAACGACATTCTCTAAAATTTCAAATTATATTTCTTAGGGACTATTGCGAGTAGAATGAAAGTATGGTTAATATAGATGAATTGCAAGGGCATTTATTTATTTATATTAATTTGTTTTGTGTCGTGTTCCCATTAAAAGACATTTCACGACTACATAAAGAAAAAGAACCAGTAATCTTCTTTATCTGTTTCACTTCCGAACTTGAAAATTTCTCTTCTTTGTATTTCAATCCCTGCTTCATATTTTCTTTTTCCCTCTTAATATTATTCTCCCCTGTTTCCTAGTTGTTCACCTCAGGTCAGGGTTTCTAGCACGTGTTTTCTTCTTTTCATCTAAATCTTCAATCCATCGCGAATGTCTCTTAAACTTATAAAATATTGCTTGAATATCTCGTACTTCTTTTTCGTGTCGATCATTTGTTGACCAATTTTACACACCGCGTCCTCTGTCCGCATTAATCATAAATATCACCCCCGTTCCAATTAAAATCGGCTGCTAATCAGTTGATGTGAATCTTCACTCGCACGAATGTTCACTATGAAGCTTACTAATGTGTCCGACAGAGTTCGATTGAGTTACGTGACAATCTACTGGACCTTTAATCTACGTGTCCGAATCTTAGAAGCAAAATTATACATAGACCGAATCTTAGAAGCAAAATTAAGAATATTGTTTACAAAAGTGTAAAACATTTGTTTATATTAAAGTAAATGTAATTTTGAAATCTCCACTTTGAGGTCGTTTTGTGACATCGCACACTCTTCTTGACCCTGTTTCTGACCACAATTTAACATCTGCATTAGGATTCTTTTAATTTTACAACAGATTTTAAAAACGCGTAAGCCTTAAATGCTTGAAGTATAAACGTCTCACGTCGTGTTCGAATGGACACAAGATTTTCTTTCTCTGTTGATGGGGCGGTTTCAAAGTTGTTTAAGGGAAGTTTATATTTCAGTTTATGACCTCTTGTTCATTTGAAAGTAGATTTTAGGATGAGGTCACAATTGACATATTAACATTGTTTCGGAACTTGCCAACGAATTGATTATGTAAATTTAATTATAGAATCCGAAGAAATTGCATTAATTATATTTAAGTTACGTTTTGATTACTACCTCCAAATATGGAAATGGTGTACAGTTGTGGAAGGCGAACCGGTGGTGTAGCGGTTAACACCCTTGCGATCAAAGCAAGAGACCCGGGTTCGAGTCCCGGCTGGTTGACCGAAAAGTTATCACATATAATCTCCGCGTGTAGGGTACACGGAAGAAATATGTACCTCCAAATAGTTCATATAAAAATGCAATACACAAAAACAACATTTAAGATATTCAGGGGTGTGTTTGAAAGGAATAAAGCTGCGCCAGAAGAGAAGTCTTTCACTTTCGTAGCAGATGTATCCCACACGCTACTTCCTTCCCCCGCACGTCTCACGCCATACACGATTCCAATGTCAACTCAAATGATTTATTCATACAAGTCTTCTCAGAATATCGAACGGACAACACATAATTTGTGTACTAAACCATGTAAATTATGCCGCTAAGTCTCTCTTACTTACTATTTCAAACAAATAATTCAATGTTTTCTCCTGGTGAGAACACACAAGAATTTCTACAGAAGCTTTCGAATGCGAACAAATTGTTTCGGGTATTCAGTTTGTTTAGCTATTCACTTCAATATAACATCACTCGCTCATTTTATTTTTATTGTACGTCAGAAATTCTCTGCACACAATTTAATTGCGTTAAAAATAGATAAAGGTAGTGCTAGCATTTCAAATTAACAAATCACTGAGAAGTACAATGTTTCCTTCATTTTTATATTAATTGTTTTATACGTCAATTTTAATCATTTTACGTCGAATGATTAATCTGTTACCTGGCGGTGAGGTTCACCGTAATCTAAGAGATTTCTATACGTCAATTTTATTAAATATATTGTCGTGAATGGTCAATAAGGACATTAAATAAAAGATGTAATATTGATGTAAAATATTAAATATATGTCGGTCTATATGGATTTACTTACGGACAAGGTAATGACTTTGTTACAGTCGTATGTATGTTAGCGGTCAGGGAAAAAAAACTAAAAGAAATTTGTTTGAAATATTTAGTATATTAAAACTTCATTACAGGTGGTATGAAAACCCATAGGTTAAATCCGAGACAATTCTTGTGGGTCAAGAGTATAGTAGCCACTAAAGAAATTAAAAAATGTGGAGTGACCTTTACCACTAAACTTTCCAATTATAATTCATAACAAAAACTCGTGACAATAAACACCCTATATAACACTAAAACTGTACGAAAGAAGTAATATATTATAATATTAAACAAGATGACATATTTAAAAGATCAATCAGTTTCAAAATATTTGTCATCACATTACTTGATGAACTCCTAAATATCATAACTACACATTTAAGTATAGATTGCATGAATTATTTCCCACATTAAACTCTTTGCATTAGCCTTATAGGCTGATTTAAAAAATGTGCCTCCAAGATTCTCTATATCTCGAGAACGGTCCGTCGTACAGGAATACTGTTTAGCAATCTGTATGCAGAATTAACTCACCAATCAAAACGCTTCCAAGCATATTTTCAAAATTTCGAATTTTAAGAAACCAGAAGTGGAGCGCGATGTGTAAGTGAAGTCATGATGTACTGTCCAGAAATAGGCTTCTATTCCCAACGCATTCAATGTCGAATCTTAAGTTTGGTTTCGATACAGCTATTTGTTCGTGAGTTATCGGGGGAACAGAACTCGTTACATACATTCATACATTACACACACACACTGGATATTGTACATCATCGCCAAAATTTACAAATAAGTCTCTCCTGGAGCCAATTCACAAAGATGCGAAGAGATCTCAATTTGTTTTCGACTGATATTTTCCTTACACAATCTGTGAAATTGGAAAGTAAAAAACATGGGAGTTTTCTGTGCGGCGGGTTGCGCTCGTCCCTCGCTCGAATGAATGTTACATGTCGAGGATTCCTGTGGAGACCAGGAAACCTCGATTTTGCAAAATGTGAGTTTACTGTGGTACCTCGATTCTCTTCGAAAAACTGCCCGGATAAATCAGTAAAAGCGGAAACAGACAAAAACCGAAAGTATCATTTCCATATGAATCAATGTAAATTTTATTTCTTTCTCGAAGACACTAAAATACAAACAATATTTTGAAGTGAATAGAGAGTTTAATATTTAAAAAATAAGAAAAAAAGACTTATGTGTAGAATAGAAGAAACAAATATACCTTCAAGGAGGACATTAGGTATCGAATCATTATCTGAGATCACTTCCCTTCTTGGTCGTCTGGCACCAACACAAGCTTCAAGAGAACACAAGTCGGACAAGAGAACTGTTCAAAGACGTTTGCGTCTATTTAAGATTTGCCTAAATTGAGACAAGACATTATCAATAAATAAGTTTGCAAACGAGGTTTTCGGAATATTAGCAGCGAGAGCACATTGAACATCGAACACGGACGGAAAACGAGACAAATATTTCACCGCGAGAAAAATGGACGAAACCCGTAACAGAGAGTAAAACTATAGTCAACGATAACAGAATTCGGAAGCGGGTTGATTTGCAATATTTGTAGAAAGAAACACTAAAGCGAATTACAAAAATAACGTTAGAAATAACCGGACACAGTTGACATGATAAACCTTAATAGAACTCTGTAAAAATCAAGTACACCAAATAATACTACAACTAATACATATAAAGTCGTTAATAGTACTGTTCCCATTTATCACGAATCTTGACTGATTTTAGCATACAATTTAATACGGGAATATATCATTCATAACTGTACGTATTTGTCGAATAATTTATTTTAGATGTGTCAAATCCACCACTTCTTTTAGATATGTTAAATGATCATACGCAATTTGTAACTCCAATATAATAATAACAATAATAAATAATAATAATAATAATAATAATAATAAAGAAACGTCAAAAAAACATTTACAAACTGCGTATGACCACGTGGAGGGCAATATACCAATTTACTCTCAGGAAGCAAGCAAGGGACGTATTCCACCAATTCAGATCAAAGGGTGGAAAGGGAAGAGAGGATTTAGCATTTCAGCACACTCCTAGGATAAAAATAAAAATTTACCGGAAAAAATTCTTGCGGTTTGGCATAGTAAAAAAGTAAATAATTGGTCAAACCGAAAGAATTTTTTCTGGTAATTTCCAATGACTGATAACATCATCGCAATAAAAATTTATTGTATTAAATTTTGATATTTTTAAAATTATTATTGTACGGATAGCCATTGATGTCATTACAATTCGTTAAACTGGGTTAAAAATCACATCATCGGCGTGCGCGTGTCACTGAGGGCGAACGTCAAACGGTGTTGAGACGCTACAGAGGCGCTAGAGGTGTGTCCCGTTCGCGGCACGAGCGGTTGCGAGGTGGATGGTGGGGGGGGTGAAGTTGAAGGTTGGTGTTACGAGGGGGTGGGTGAGGGGTAAGTGCGCCAGCACACGGCTCTACGCGGCGGCGGTCGATCCACCCCCCCACCCCCCCCCCCCCCCCCCCC
>NNCF01127400.1:230988-258129 GCA_002313205.1 Laupala kohalensis | reverse complement strand
CACTTCAAACATACCGTTAACCCTCGTGGGTCCGAAGATTGCAAATTTAACGTGACGCAAAAGAACAGCGATCATGAGCTGAACTGTTATAAATTAAAAATGTGTTATACTGTGAAATGTGGTATATATGAAATGTGGCATATGGAGCTGTAAGTCAAGCTATAAAAGATAACGGTGTTGCTCTGATTCACACAGCAGGAAGGTTACAAAGTAATGTGAATCTCAGAAATGTAGAGAAGGATAAAGAAATTAGATGACACTGCTCATGCGGGGTGAATTCTCACCTATGTTAAACTCAGTGGCCGATACATTACTTTAACTATCATAATCAAAATGCATGACTTCTGTCAGGAGCAGAGTTAATGATTTTTGCGTAAATATAATTCACAGGATTTACAATGCTAGTGCTATAAGTCGTCGCTCGGGTGAGACATCGTCTCACTCACAATTTGTGGCATTTAAAAACTCTACTTCATGTGTATATTTTTCTTGTGTAGCTAATCTATAATTAAGTTCCACGGAAATTAAAAAAACGTTTCTCTTTCATTTCAATTTATACTTCATGCTCGAGAATTGATAGAAGTTGTGAGTTTTATGAATTCTTCACTCAAGTCATTATCTACGTAACTGATTAATTATATTGCAGGAAAAAAGAGAAATTTGTTTTTTGGTTCAATTTTTATTAAGTCTGCTGTGAATATCAGTTCAGTAAACACTTTTGTATTGTTAAGCAAAATAGAATGATGTTGTAGACAGGCAATCCCTGAACATGTACTAGGGAGGAAATCCCTATGTTGGCATATTTACCTAAGAAAATCATTATTCTGAGTTGCTTTAGGTTGGATTGAAACAATAGAATTATGAAAAAGGGTTAAACAATTATTCTTTTCCCCGAATTCTCTTCATAATCTTGAATAAATGGAGTTTTATTCAGTTCTATATTATAGGTGTTTTATGAAGAGCGTTAATTATACGACAGATTATTATAGTAAATATATTCTCTGATAATCGAAATTTCACACTTTATTTTTGAGAGTAATTTACAATTCACATGATTTGTACGTATGACTGTGTGTCTGTATGCGTTCGTAAGTGAAAATGTGTTTCTGTACGTATGTGAATATACACTCACATGACCCTAATTTAATCTTTTAATTTCTTAGATGTATTACCAATCTCGCTTATTGTTTACTAACTTTCTAAGCATTTTTTTTCCGTTTGTGTCTTGTATTTCATAGATATTTGGGCGAAGATTTGTTATTTAATTTCTTATTATCTTATTATGTCTATTCCTATTATGTCTTCTTCTCCATCTGCCACCGAGCGTTGCTCACTTGCAGATTAATAAATTATTATTTAACAAAACACGTAACAATTTAAATGTTCGTATTATTTTAAATACAGTTTTACTTTGAAATAAAATATCAAACATGTTCCGAGAAGAAGGGCCTCGTGCTCAATAGAACAACAAGACAACAGAGTGACGGGAATTAAACACAAATCAGAGTTTAACACGTTGAATCGTTTATATGAGAAGACGTGAATAAATCGTGGTCAGACGTTAGAGCAGACAGACCCTGTGGTCTGAGTCTCGCCGCTAAATAAAGACTTATTATTATTATTACTATTATTGTTATTATTTCCATCTTGTTCACGACTTTGTTCGTTTCTTGTGTTTGGAGAAGTCAGAGACTCTTCTTAACAGCATTTATGATAATTTCGGTTTGGAGAGATACATCAAAGTGTTATCATCGAACATGACATGTATAAGAATCGCCGAACTATGCGGGATGAGTTTACGATAACTGATTTTTGCAAGAGTTGGAATTTTGTGGCTTGAGTTCCAGTTCTTGCAGCGATTTGAACAGGTTCTTGGGTACTACTCCCATGTTTGACGGTATTATTGGGATTACTCTCACTCTGCCGTATTTCCATGTCCTTAATTTCAAAGCAAAGGTCAAGGTCATTTGTAATTTTATTTTTGTATGTTAGTTATAGTTATTATTATTATTATTAAATTAGTTTTGCGCCTCATTGACGCACATTTTGATAATATTTAAATTATCTAATATGTTGGTGTCCATGTCCATTATAACCCTTCTTCAAGGTTTTCCTCCAATCGTGCGCTCTTCGTCAGTTGCCGGGTGCCGAAGACTTTATTTATACCCCATTCGAAAAACATTTTTTATTTCCTAAAATAAATTATTTTACTCCTTACCTTAAAAAAAATCAAGTAGTGAGTGACCTTTATTGCGATAATTTGATATTTCTGAAGTCGATTACGTTAGATACTGAATTTAATACACATTATTAGCCCTCAATTCTATAGATCTCTACATTACTAAATATTTTTGGCACCTATCGAATTGTTCATTGAGAGCGCGGGGCGCCTCCCACGAGTTCTCGGGAGGGTTTTCATTATTATTCTTCTTTCCTTTCTCTCTTCCCTTTTTTTAAATTATAGTTTTCAGAATTTTTACATTCTTTGATAGAATGTATTGGATAGAATTTATTCTGTCCTTTCCTGTCATCTTTGTGTTTAGACATTTGTTAAATTCAGGAGGGTTTTTTTCAGTGGGTGTGGTCGAGATATTCGGCGAGTCCCACGCACGGGTAACAGTCACTACGGTTCTTCTCTATGGTGCGAAACTGCATTTCCCTCCACCTGCGAAGGCTCCAATGACCTTGATGTTGGCGAGCCCCAAAGTCCCATAAAAAACTATCAAATTGAGTTCAGTTGTGACGGCTGAGATTGTCTTCACGGCATATACTTCTGTTGTTTGGTATCAGGTCTTTCGCAGATCTTTTGGCCACTTAATTTGCATATAGAGGACGAAGAGTCTTCTCTCTACAGTGCCGTGATTCACCTTCTTGCAGCTAAGTACACGTAGCTTTGCTCGTGTCTATACGTAGTACAGAATACTGAAAATAAAAATACAAGTGCAAGTCCCTAGATTACTCATTGTCTTTCCCCGCCAATAAATCTCACCATAACTCGGAATCAGTAACTAACACGACACTGTAAGAGAAGAAATGTTCCACCCTTGCGTTTCATGGCATCGCCTCCGTTGTTAAGTAATCAGAACTTATTTATTAATAATTATTATTATTTTCTTTGTAGAATTACAACAAAATAAACGAAGAACAGACGAAATGTTTCATTCACGACTGTATTGATTCTTGTGTTTTAACCTGCCTCTGCGCCGATTTCAACAAGATTAGTTCATTAATTGAAACACTACCTTTCCAAAAAGATAAGTGCATTTTCAACTTTATTATATCAATGTCTTAAATTCGGATTTTGATTTGTCCGCATTACTTCCCGATAAACAAAGTTCCACTCAATTGAATTTGAAAATAAAATAAATATAAAATCGTATGATTAACTACTCGAAAGGTGAAGCTGAATACAGGCAAAGTATGAAATAAGATATTAACAAATAGTTCACCACCAAAGCAGATGTAGCACTTAAATGTTGACAAATTAGATACTACGTAGAATCAATCAAATGTTTAAAATGTAGTTACATTAGGATTCCGTAACAATAATAAGGAATAAAACTATTACAAAAAATATATGTATACAGGAAAACTGTTGTATAAAAATGTGTTATTATTGAACAACGTATCTGTGAACAACTGACCTGCACACCTGAAGATGTCTCGCGCTCGCTGTTTAACAATTGTTTTTATATTATGTTCTATTGTCACGTACTTCGACGTGTTACGACATGTTCCTATTATTTCTGCGAATCATCATTTGAGTGCTATGTCGACTGTTCGCTACTGCATCGAACTTTGGCAGACGTTTTAATACAATAAAATACAATTTTTTTAAATTTCCCTTTAATTGAGGAACTGAACCTAGAAATTTGAGCAGCCGATCCGAGAAATTCGCATCAAGTGGTCGTTGCAACCAACCCCAGTTTCTTCTTTATTACCCCCCCGCCCCCAAAGACCTCCACGAAAGTGGGTTTTTATGAATAGATTTGCACACATTAGGCTCCGAAATTTACGACAGCACGTCCTGGTTCCCCGTTTGTCCACGATACATTCCCAGCAACAACCTCTATATTGCGGCGCATTTTGTATTCGTTTCAGCGAAACTAATGTATTCACCTATCATGCAACAAGTTGAGTCAAGATCCGGTTACGTGTACGGAACATTCACAAAAAAAATCGTTATTTTTTAAGTAGTTAATAAATTTACATGGTAAAAAATACGTATGACATCTTTGCATTAAAAAAAGACAAGAAATAAAAAACGGAAGAAGATATGTGAAAGGAAAGAATAACTCATTCTCCAATCAACATTCATACCGTGAATGCAACTCCGACATCAAAGACGATTGCAATGTTTTGGAAAACTAGTATTTCGTTGAAATATTCCCCACATTGTTTTCCGTCTGTTATAAGATTTTTTTAATGATTGAAAGCAGGGACAGTTTATTTAACTATTGATCGCAATTCGGTGGCTTGGGTGGTAGCGTTCTTGCTCTTCGAGTTGTCCAATTCAATCAAACCATCCCGGGTTCAATTCCCGGTGGAATGAGAGAAAAAATTGGAGCTTTTCACATGAATGTCCCAGTTCATATAGCTGTGACCATTGAAAAGCGAACCTTCCTTCCTCTATCCACCTCCTACTGCTCCTAGTATCAATAACTCTAACTATTACTAACTGCTTCTACTAACCCCTCCACGTGGGCCCAGTTGTTGGTAAACCCAACTAACCGGCCAACCTACTAATAATAGCCTACCACCCATCTCCTACTTCCTATCGCCTCATGTAGATAAGTTTCAATAGCACTAAGTTACATTTCCTCCCATTTACAAATACTATATNCTCCACGTGGGCCCAGTTGTTGGTAAACCCAACTAACCGGCCAACCTACTAATAATAGCCTACCACCCATCTCCTACTTCCTATCGCCCCATGTAGGTAAGTTTCAATAGCACTAAGCTACATTTCCTCCCATTTACAAATACTATAANAAGTTACATTTCCTCCCATTTACAAATACTATATTAAAACTGGTGCCCACCAATACTACTACCATTCTACCCTCCTACCTCCTATCGCTCCATGTAGATAACCTTCAATAGCACTAAGCTACATTTCCCATTTACAAATACTAGAAATGGAAGAAAATGGAGCGCAGGGCTTTACAAGTGGGTTAATGCTACATAAGAAGTCCTTGACGGGGAGGGGCGCATAAATTCAATAAAGAAAATTTCACGTCATGAGNTTACAAATACTAGAAATGGAAGAAAATGGAGCGCAGGGCTTTACAAGTGGGTTAATGCTACATAAGAAGTCCTTGACGGGGAGGGGCGCATAAATTCAATAAAGAAAATGTCACGTCATGAGAAATTGTCCTGTGACTTAGAGAATTAAGTTCATCACTTTACTGTATTGCGGATGTCACTTCGTGGACTTGTAAACTATTGAAATGAGGTGAGACTATTACGCAGCAGAAGAATTAGAATCTCGGGATGTAGAGTTAATCGGCATCAAGAAGAGAAGGTAAAGAAAAGAAAAAGAAGATACAAAGAGAGATATTCTGAAAACGTTTTATAGTGGTCTTGTGGCGCTAGAATTTTAACAAAACGATCGGATGTTTACAAGCTCTTATGGATAGGGGACGGATTTGAAATAAATTTCCTAGTAATTTCGATAAAATAATATCATGTGTCACAAATTTAGTAGAGAAAAGAAAAGGACAAAATTTTTCTCGCCTTTCCGAACAATTAAGAAAGTTATTTAACGGAAACTAGAGAACACTAGTCAAACTACAAGCCGTGTTTTTAACACAGTGTAATTCATGAATTAGTGTTATAATGACAATTTTAACATATAGAGGATAGATAACATTATTGAAAGTTTCATAAATGGTTTCGCACACTCATTCTACCTTGTACGGGAGGTAATGTTACATAATCACAACGGAGAAAATAACTGTAATAATAAGAGGTAAGTTGTTTTTGTCAAGCATTGTACTAAATGTCTGAAGTAGACTTTACTAAGAAAACTTTACTTCCAATTTGATGCATTTGAACTCTTATTAAATAAAGTCATTAAATAAAAATATTGAAATTACTTATTATGTCTAATATTGTATTTCATTAATCCAACTTAACGATTTTTTTGACAAAAAAAAGTAATAATTAATTGCCAAAGAAAGATCACTAATTTCTCTGAATAGTTTGCCTTCTTTGATCGAACGCGCGAACTGTGTTCATCGGGCGCAAATACAATGAAAAATGAACTTACGAATGGAAATAGCTCTACAATCATCTCCGATATCACGTGAAAGGTATCATCCACGATCAATTATTTTGTTGGTGATAATCTCGAGTCGATGTAGAGAATTGAAGCGAGGCTTCCGTATGCGCTTCAGAGCGAATTTAGCAGGAGATGGTGATAAGCGTCTGACCTCGTTCAACACACTTCGCATCGCGTGTGCTGATGGAGCTTGTCTTTCTGCTGCTTTGCGGCAAAGATGTCCCTCGCGGGGAAGTTGAAACGGCAGCCTTTTAATGAGCTGCAGTGTTTGCGAATTTCCCTAGCAAAATAAAACTTTTTCCTGAGTTTCCCAAGAAACTGTACTATTTTTCACACAGTATAATCTAATGATTCAAAATACAAGAAACTTTAAAACAGTTTGATTTCAACTTTATGGTGATTATTTTATGTATGTTTCATTCCCTCTATTCCGCATTTCACGCATGACTAGGTGCAGTGGCGAATTGAGACCGTAATCAAGCGGGGCTAACCGGGGAGCATTTTTGTTTAAAAATTAAGGTTTCACAACACAAATTTTAAATATTTTTACAAATTTTTCCTTTAAATGAAATACATCAAATAAATAAATAACAATTAAAAATATGATATTATTAATAACAATAACAATTACGCATTAAAGTTATCAATACAGTATTATTAATTGTATTAATCCGGTATTATTATAACAATAAAAATAAATTATTATAGCTAATAATTATTATTATTCTGGTAACACTTTTAAAGGCATGCCATTTATCAACTTCAATTTTATCTTAGATCCACCGCTGAATAGGTGAAGCTTCTGCACGTGAGAAAGGAATTGTGATATCGTCAACATATCAGTGTTTGGGAAACAATAATGATTCACGCAAATAAACATTTGCCGCATCAGACAGAAGAATTAAATTTTCCTTGATGTCATTAGTTTTTACAATGGAGAATAAGTATTAAAATAGAAAATTCAGGACCAATTTTATATTACACATTANCAAGTGATTCAAATATTTTATCTCATTTATTTTTACCCGTAATTTATGAGTGTATAATATATTTAGCCGTGTCCACGCATAATGCTTAGTGTCTTCTCTCAACCTCTCCAAATTTCCTTTCTGCGTTATTGAAACTAAATCCATTTTCAGTCGTATAATGCCTGTTTTCCCCCGGAAATAAATGTAATAATTGTTATAGCTTCAGTTCGTTGTCATAATTAATGTGCGCCTGTATTCGAAATAAGCGTGACTGTTTATCATGACATCTCGGATTCATGAAACATACCGTGAGAGGAAAGCATAAAAAATATCTCTTGAATAACTACGGCGTAATGTCTCTGCATTGTATCGCAGAAGATTTTAAGATGTCGGCAAAAACTGTAGGCAAAATGTTTTGTGGCGATGAAACTGAGTCGGCATCAGATTAGCTTCCTCTTTTAACATTCAAAAGGAAATTAGCACATTAATTGTTTGGCAGCTTACGTAGTTTTGCATCCAAAAGTACGAAAATGTTAATTATATTGAAATTACTAATATGAATTTCTTCACCTAAATCTATTTTATATTTCAAACTATTAATAATAAACTTTGCGGTAAAAAAAACTGTTACAAACTGCGTATGGCCACGTGGAAGACAATAAACTAATTTACTCTCCGGAAGCAAGCAAGGGACCATCCCATCAATTTCGATCAAGGGCTCTAAGGCAGAGGCGGATTTAACATTTCAACATACTCCTAAGATAAAAAAATAGTGCGACACGTGTTATAGTATTAACAAATATCAACAAATATTATATTTAATGAAACATAGAAAAGTCATTTCACAATTATTATGAAGCTATAAATCATTCGGAAAGTATTGTTGATAATCCGTAACTATTAAATAACGCTAAATTCGCTAATAATTATTTCAATTGATGGCGTCTCTAGGCAAGAGCCTAGCGAGTCTTTATAAAACATTCGCCTCTATCCGAAAGAAAACCGGAGAAAAACCCGGGCCAGGATGGGGAAAAATTGTCCTCAAAAAAGTTCAAGATATACAATTTTTTTAGAAAAATAAAAGCCTCATTCGATGCCTAAAAGGCAGGAAAGTTTACTTACAAGTTATTAAGGGAAGGATATTGATAGACGAGTTATTAACCGCTTCTCTTGAATCTGTAGGAGCTTCAAACAAATTTTCCTTTTGCTTCGGGGAGGTGAAAATTGTAATAATCCTTTCGCTTCGTGTGATGACCGAATATATTTGAGTTCGATTCATAATCATTCTCAAAACAATAACATTTTCAGAAAACATTAGTTTACATGTCATGAAGCCTGTGACATGCAACTGCCTGGATTTAAAGTAATTCGTAAGTACTTTCGTATTAGCGTACAATACTGAACATTGTGTGTATATTTGTAGCGAGATGAGGAGATGGAAAAGGAGAAGACGAAAATTCGCGAACACAATATTTAAAACTCATTAGGACGTGCGGTGACCTCTATAAAAATATCTCAAAAACTTGTATAGGTTTTTGTACATAGTTAAATAAATAGTCATAGTTAATTTTTTTTATTTATATAGATTCACAAAAAATAATACAATTTACCGAACTCGATTCGTTCATTTTCAGATAATCTCCCTTTGCACAATTGCATTTCACTATCGATATCCTTCAGAACTGGAAAAACACATTTAGAAAGGACGCATGATAGCTTATTAAATATCGCGTGACCTACATAAATTGTGGTCACTTCAGAGTTAATTGAGGATTCTCAGTCAAACATACTATAGTCCATGTTATGTAAATAAATGACGTGTACTCATGCAATTCGGTCACGAAGCCCTCAACATAATATGATGGCTACTTCCTCGAGAGATGAATATATTACAAGTGAACTTAACTTCCAAGATATCCTCCAAATTCACAAGATGGGCAGAAGACTTCGATAATGTTCTAGAGTATTTTGCGTGTAAAACAGACATTTACGATACTGAAATGTATCATCGAAAAAACATAAAATGTTACGATACCGTGACCTTGCTCCCGAAACATCGTAAATGTGCAAATTGTGCATATGTTACCGGCAAAGAGAAATAACTTTTAACAATACCTAACGTATACAGGCAAAGTAAGTACAATACCTTTTCGCGAATATATCGCCTCTTATTCTGGATTTCACCTACAAGCTGTAATTATTATTAGAAATCTTTGCATTTACGGTGAATTCTGTGCCGTTTGTCTTTGATAGTGTTAAGTGGGTGTTTTGGTTGAGCATAGTAGAATAAAAATACCGCTGTAACAAGTAATATACAAAATAAATTTAAAAATATTCAATATAATCGAGGTATTTGGTAAGAATTAAGGGATACCGCTCGCTATGCTTTGCTCGCTACCTAAGTTATTTTTTTCAATTTTTTTTAGTAGAGTGAAGTTCTTATGACGCTCGACGACTCAAGCTTTTAAAATTTGTTTAATATTTTAAAAATATCTACATTTATATACTTTTTAAGTGCTTGCATGTATGATGAGTGACCAAGGTAGGGATTTTTGTGTAGTTATACTTCTTTCATTTTTTATTTTACTTAATATTATTTTCTTCTTTTTAGCACAGTTTTTTTTAAATATAATTTTGTTTTCTAAAACAGTTTTAAAATTTCATTTCATTCTTCTTTTATTAGTTGTGCTTACTTCTTTGTCAAATGAGCACAAACTCGACTGGGAAATTCCAGTACCAACCTCACAACTCCAACATAAAAATATCCGTTTCGATCGAGTTGAAATTTTAGAGTCCGGTTCTTTTTTTCTTTTTCTTTTTTGCAAGATGACAACTGTCTTTAAACGTAAAACTTGTACAAATAGTCTAGATTTTACATGTGCATTAATTAACTTGAGCCGGAACCGCCATGTTGTCTCAGGAGGATAAGTAATTAGAAACGAATTTGTGACTGATAATGTAGTCTCGAAACCACAAACTGAATGGAAGCCTCATTTGAGTTTCGTACGAAACAACCCGTTACACTTCAGTGTATAACGCGTCTCGCTTCCTGATATTCAGTCATTCAACGTCTGCTTACAAATACGACAAGCATTGATATAATACATGACGCAGAAATAGTCAGGTCATAGACTTAGTATTGCTTGCTGGTTGGAAGGATGAGTGTAGATGCGAAGAAACGTACTGAAATGGTTTTGTGTTTTGAAGGATGATGTTTGCAGGATTGGTGTTGTGATAGTTATGGGATGGTATGAACAGAGTAATCATGATTTAGAATTGTTAGCCCCGAAAAAGATATAAAATATGTGGAAACGTTGACAACATAATTGTTGTACTTGGCCTTAACGCACGATATCCTTATTTTTGTAATATAGAGGCTGAAAAGATGATCAACGATAATACATGGCGAACCTCCCACCATCATCAAATCAGCTCAATAGTACCCTAATCATCTGTTGTTATACAAATCATACACATCTGTGAAGTTTCACCTCGATCGGAAATTTGGAAGTGACCGACAAATCTGCAAATTTTAAAACGCAAGAACAACATGTGATCAATGCAACTTAAATAGAAGCTTGTAAACTCTGAGTAGTTATCTTCCTTCATTATGTAGAGCACTAATTAATAACAGAAAATGATCAAACTATTATTCTTTATGTTTTGTATCATTTAATTAGTTTCCACTAAGTAACATTTCGAAGTAAAATGTCTTTACTCGTGAAATTGAGAAAAATGTAGTGAAATTTATGAAATAATAAATATTGTTTTCATCTCAAACTCGAATATATCATATTGCCAGCTTTACCTGTCTTTCATTCAGCAATATCAACAATGTCTGGGTAATACGCACAATGCGTAGGCAAAGTGGGAAATGAGATAAAATTTCCTACTTTGCGTAACGGCTTCGGGTATTGTGCACATGGCTTAGGAATTGTTCACACATAGCCGGTACCACATACATAAAAAAAGTAACCAAGTAGATGAGTTGATTTAGTTAAAACGATTTCCTCATATGTTTGACTGATTATACGAAAATTACAGAAACCTACCCCGGCTTCGCGCGTGTCTTTACGTTACACTCCAACTCCTCTTTACACTTTCAAAATGGCTTCTCTCACGTGAAGTTTGAGGATTAATTGTACATTCTTGAATTACTCCCTTAAGTTGAAGTATTTTAACATGTCTATTTTTAAAACATTTTTTTCGATAATTTAGGTTTACGAATATACGTCTCCGAAGATTGATTTTCCCCCCGACTTGATTGTCTATTATCAATTATTGCCAATTACTTCTGATACCTAAGGTAACAAAACATATGCTAAAACATTGCCTGAGAACATATCTATGAATTAAAAAGAAATTACGTCAATCGGATGAGTGGTTCTCAACTTTTAAGAGAACAAGTAAGTTTGCAGACAGACAGTCAGACATGAAAGTATCTTTGTTTCACAATACAGTGGCGTCGATTAGGGGGGACGTGGGGGGGGGGCCTGACTTTAAGAAAAGGTAAAAATTTCATTCTAACCTACTAAAACTGAGAATTATAAAAACGTATGTGATAAGCACGAATCGTCTTTTCTTTGATTTCNTACTTATTGGAAATATGCAGAAATTGTAATGTAAATAAAAATTGTCAATATTTTATTGTTCCCCCCTTTTGATTCCCAATCGCCGCTACTGTCACTATGTCGCAGCCTCTTCATCACAAAAGTTAATTACATACATCTCAGCAAACAAAATAGTGAAAGCTGTATTTCAGAAGCTGTATTGGTATGTTTCGTTAGTGGAACTAAATAACACGAAAATAGAGAAATACGAATTTAGAATATTGTCTAAGAACCCCAACAACTCCGGAGAAAATGAGCTAGAAAAATCTAGACCTGTTGACAGGCGTTGTAATACCATCTGCAGGGAAAAGTATATCAATTCACAGTACTAATTTTTTTTCTGAATGTTGACGTAATTTTTTGTATGTTTTGTTTAAAGATGGAAATTAAATAATATTTTTATTTTATAATTAATTTTGGAATTTTCTTAGAATTTTGAATGTTCACTAGTTATTGTTTCAAGTTTCTGTTCAATTCTTTTACAACACTGAGTACAACACTGCTAGTGCTTCGATAAGTACAAAAAACGAAAAACTTGTTAAGAAAAACTTTTCAGCTTTGCTATTACAGCAGTTACAACCATTACATACTCTATAGCAATAGACTGACTGTATTATTCTCCGAGTGACGTTAGAGACAATTCCCACGACGGTCACACGAGGAAACGATTGGAACTAACATACTCCATCTTCTTCCCCCTCATCTCCCAAAATATTTCCTCTTCTCGTTTAATTCCTAATTTCCTACTTCTTTGGAATCATGTTTAAGGGTTAACTTTCAAACTATTTCGTCCCGTTCACTTTTGCTAAAAGTCAACGAAAACCCTTATATTACTTATTGAATTGTACCTTGCCCTTGAATCTAATCTCATGGTAACTTTCTTACTATGGTCCTCGCTGCGAAAGAAAATTAATGAGATGAAACCAATGGAGCGAATGCACGGTGTTGCCGTACGCTTGCTGCGGGGAGTGGCGTAGTGTAGTCTTCAGATGGCATGCCACGACACCCACTAAAAGGCTGCTGTAACCAGTGGAAAAGCTAAGTTCGGACTGTTCTTTAATCCAAAGGTTAGGGATCAAGCCTTCTGTTTATCACAGACGGCTGATGTAGGCATTGGCGAGGTGTTACGAATCGGCTAATGTAGGCGCCAGCATTTGAAAGTAAACTCACTAAAATTCTGCTGACTCGGAAAAAGCGCCCACGTGTCTACAGCGAGGGGAAGAGTTTGTAATCTCGCGATACAGAAGACATTGGCTCCTCAAAGACTTTGTCACAATCTTTAGACTCTCCTTCATTCCTTTCCTTTCGCTGTACTTCACTGCACTTCATATTAGTGACGTTAAAGGAGAGAAATAATATAGCAAAGTAATTTATATCAAGGTCTCCATTGGCATTTCATAATGGTCCCACTTGCCCTCATCGACAAATTCAATTGACGCTTGGAAGAATTTCTATTACAGTGAGCAGTGGCAATGCGATGATTTTCACGTCCGGGTGACGTCACGCCCGCCTCTCCGCGGGCCCCCAACGGGTCCCGTGTGGGTCCCCTACAAGGCGACGTGGGTGTATGGGTCCATCATGGGCTGTACTCCCAGCAAACCGAACAGCGCCAACGAGAGGAATGGGCTTGCTACGGCGCAACGTCTCGAGACGCGCATCTTACAGGTAACGATGAATACTTCGAGTCATGTAACTTTGTCCACAATTATGCAATATGGCTGCCTAACACGAATTGCCAACTTCTACAAATTCAAGTAATATCCGAAACGGTAACTATTAGCTGTAAAAAAATACACGTTAATAACACAACAAACTAAGACATAAGGTTATATTCGTTCCACACGCTCGATACGGAAGGAACAGAATAGCGCTACAGGAGCAAATGTGAATAGAATTGGTGTCCGAGATTGGCGATGGATTTAAGTTTTCAGAATTTCGAATGTCCTGCCAACATNGCCCGCTGCTGCCTATGGTGTCCTTAGGTGGCGGTAGTGAGCAACATGATGCGTTTTCCTCCCGTCATTTGTCTTCAAATTACCCATAATGCACTATAAAACTACTACCAACCCAGAGATTCTTCAGAAACATTGAGCAACTTAATCGACGATTAGTTTTGCTTGGTGAAACGCATAAAATGTAATCGCGATTCCATTTACCTAATCACGTTTAAGGAAATCGCGATTATTCTACATTTGGTGAAATTGGGCCTTAGAAGCAAAGACACATCACTTCGAGTATAGATGGGGAGTTTAGTGTTTGTGCAGTGCACGTTTATTTTTGAAAGTTGGTCATTTTCTTAACTTAATAATGCATTTGTATATCCTGAAAGATTTTTCAGCGATATACACGAGAAGGGAATTGCAAAATCTAGATACACGAGAGCGAATGCACAATTAGTAGGGATTCCGACCGCGGTTGTGATGCCTACCAAGAAATGAACGATATCTGAAATCCTAGTTAATCCAGTTTCTTACCTCTGCAACAGAATGAAATGTTCATCTCATCACGCGACTGCCATGGATGGTAAATGTTTGGGGATGCGTGCCCTTAATAAATTACTCGGGAACCGTTCGGGAAATTACGTGACATCCTGTGGATTAGATTTTTTTTTATCGTCACTCTGCGTTTTGGAACGGTCTCGGAAGAGTTGTTTGCCTTGGATTAAAACGTAAAACTTGGATTAAAAAGACTTTTACTTTACATGATACTTCCAACTTCAAATATCGTCTCCAATCAACCAAACAACCGCTACACATATTAGGTAAAGGAAGGAAGGAGAATGATTGAAAATGATAATTTTCGCTTAATTAATGGATGATGGATCAGAACCGACGTGTTCAACAATTAAAGAAGCGGTATTTCAAGAAATTGTATTTTATAAATGCGTCATTGAAATGATCGCAACCAATTCTATCTTCTTTGGGGGTCATGGCTTCTTGTCAATTGCGAACCCAAAATAATATTAATTCTTCTAGCTGAATGTGTTAGCACAAGAAAGTTTTTATCTTTTTTTCCCCTTTTCGAACAATTATCAAAAGAGATCAAATTTAGTTTATTGCTTTTATTATTAAATTTATACATTTGGAGTATTTAATAAGATACGAGGCCACCAAACATTTGGGACCGACAAGGCATCGAGTTGCAAAGCTGAATAAGCAATTTTAAGAGAAAGTTTCACGTTCGAATCCAGTAAAATCTTAGCGCAGTTCGAAAACTCGCCTTTCGAAAACTCTTTCGTTTCAAGGAGCCCATAAATGTTTATGGCGCTCATAGTGTTATTCAAATGCCGCGAGGGAGCATTGAACGCCGTTTAAATCGATGAAATGACAGGGAACACGTTATTACACTCGTTCAGTCTGTTGAGAATACCCGGAAAAGTAACAGTTACTCCAGTAATAATTTAAAATGAACAACCAAGCAGACAGTGAAGAAAAGGAGCTGGCCGGCGTAAACACAGGGATGAAATGCACAGTGGGTCGTTACAGCTAAAAGGTGGCCACAATATGAACGTTTATAATTACCATGGTTTTAGGGGTCACTGATTACGACATCAAATTTTCAGGAAAAAATGGAGCATTCAATATGGCTGCGAAAACTGAGCAAAAAATTTTGTTAGTAGTGATCTATCTAAATGGATCTATACTATTAACAAATCTGAAGTAACTTATTTATCGTAGAATATTTTTTTAAATCTTTGTCCGAATTAATTTTTCATAATTTGTAAATGAGGTTTTCAGTTCTGTCAGTATTAATATTTCTCAGAATTAAAACTATTTTACTTCTCCTAAGCAAATAGCAATTTCAAATTCAAACCGAAAAAATGTGATATATAAAAAATAGTGTACCAATAAAAGAAAAGCTGAATTTAGAAAGTATTCAGTTGAAGATTTGAACTTGAAGTTGATCCAGTACAATGATTAGAAATTAGCGAAAAAAGTGAAATTTCATTCTAATGAACAAGTGTACACAACTAATATGCTCAGAGCGAATAGATTTGCAGTGTAGTGTAGTGTTGTGTAGTGATGTGAAGTGCGTGACTGTTCACAGCAATCCTGTTTTGGCGTTATTTTTCATAGTTATTAATCTCTTTTAATTATATTATAGCAATTATTTTTACATTAAGGTTATAGGAGGAGTAATGGTATATGTGTGTTTGTTGAAGCGCGCTTGTACGTATGAGTGTGTGTCTGTATCTGTTTGCAAGTGAAAATGTGTTTCTGTACGTATGTTTTAATACACACATATGGACCTAATTTAATTTTTTAATTTCTTAGTTGTATTATCCTTCTCGCTCCTTGTATACGAACTTTCTAAGCATTTTATTCCGTGTGTGAGTATTTTATAGATATTTGGGCGAAGATTTTTTTTTATTTCACATTATCGTATTATGTATATTCTTATTATGACTATTATGTTCTTATTATTGCAAGCATTGCTCACTTGCAGATTAATAAATTATTATTATTATTATTATTGAGCCAACCAACCCTGACTATTATTCCAGTTTCGAGTGGTGCGCTATATAATGGATAAAAGAGTTTCTCGTTCCTTCTTGATCCGCGTGAGCCTCCGACGCAGGAGCCTTCGTGGCTGCGGTTCTCGAAGAGGTTCGCGTGCAAAGACCCTTCCGCCACGCAGCGTGAGTCATGGCGTGTTATGGATTCAGGGGCGATCCATCGCTCTCAACGCACCAACACCTCGTGGGACCCCTCCTAACCGGTCTCTGGTCGGGACTGAGACCCTGTCCGGTTACGAAAAAAGAAACTAGTGGTGCAAAAGCATCGCACAAACTTCCTCATAAAGGTTTTTTTCCATCTGCAGCTTAGAGTGACAAAAAATATCGCAAAAGTGTTATGTAATTGTAATTTCGTTGTAGATAGAAATTTACGTATTTTCGTATCTGCAGTGCGTTTGCTGTCCTCTTATGTATTTTATCATTATCATATCTTTCATTTCAGCTTACGAAAAGTGTATTCTACGTCTGCTTTGTCCATTTACACTGCTAAATATTATTAAAGCTTCTAAAAAACAGTAAACTAATGTATAAGTGTAACAGACATATTATTTCACTGCGTCTATACCAAACTTTCAAGCGAAATACCGCTGATGCGGATGTAATGCATACTAATTGTACCTTACGTACAGAAAATTTATGCAAAATCGTTGGAGCCGTTTTTGAGAAACATTCAGAAAAGAACTTTGACCTTCATGTGAAGCACTCTTTGTTTTAAAGTAGAAAAAAAATTAGAGCACGTGCATCGACAACAAGTAAATTCTACCGCAAATAAGATTCATGAATTAAATATATTCATCCGTTAACTCAGAATCGCTGCGCACAGACGGACGAACGGACAGACGGACTTTATGCCAAAACAAACTTTTCGGAATCAGGGGTCGCCAAAACGGATTTTTCCGTCGAAATCTCGCTTTCGAATTTTTTCACGATTACAAAACTTTCTATGTACTACGTAGAGGAGGAAGCAAACTCGTGGTAACTCGGTCCCGACCAGACAGGTGAAGACGGTTTCTACTGTACAACTTCGTTACTATAGTATAATAATAATTGGTACATGTAAAATAATTTTTTTTGCGNGTATTATAACTCGCAGCCAACTTTTTATCTTATCTAGGAACTTTTGCTGAAATTTTTGAATCCGCCTCTACCTTAGGGCCCTTGATCGGAATTGATGGGATGGTCCCTTGCTTGCTTCCGGAGAGTAAATTAGTTTATTGTCCTCCACGTGGTCATACGCAGTCTGTACTGTTTTTTGACAATAAATTTAAGAAATTAAGAACATAAGTACTCGTATCGTATCGATATTTACAAAGCGATAGACTCCATTCGAAAGGGTTTACAAGATGTAGCTCCCCTGCAATCCCCAAAAATTAGTGCAAACATAAAATTTTCTTGTATCAAAAATATTGCATTTGATACATAAGCCGATTATTCGCGTGGGGTAGTAAATATTGTTAGAAGATCGCGAATTGACGTAAAAGTCTTAATACCCTAAATGCCTTAGTGTGCTACTACCACGCAGTTTAACTTCTGAATGAATCACAAAAGTTGTCTAATTTCCCCCAGTTGTCTTATTCATCTCTGAAACGGAAGTGAAGCTCGACGTCATGCATCGTCCCACTTCACAGAGGAAGTGAGTGAACGCATCGGTCGCGACGATCACAAGCGGAAAATATAACGTAGGAAACAGAAAACAGATAATGGGAAACACTCCTTTGTGAATAGAACCACTGTAGACTGGAATAACTTACCTGCAACAACACTTTAGGTCAGGTTGAAAATGGTGTACAGTTGTGGAAGGCGAACCGGTGGCGTAGCGGTTAACACCCTTGCGATCAAAGCAAGGGACCCGGGTTCGAGTCCCGGCCGGTCGCCATTTTCACTTGACCGAAAGTTATCAACACTTTAGAACTTACCAAAAAGAATAAAATCTTTCCGCAACCGTCTTCTTGCTTCTTCGAAATAGGAGCACATGTGAAGTGCTGTGTAGTGAAGTGAATGTGACTAAGAATATAGAAAATGCTCCAAGTGAATGGAATTGTAGTGCAGTGTAGAGTAGTGTAGAGTAGTGAAGTGTGCGTGACTGACCACAGCAATCCTGTTTTAGCGTTATTTTTATACTTATTAATTTCTTTTCACTATATTATAGCTATTTTTTACATTAAGGTTATAGGAGGAGAAATGGTATATGTGTGTATATTGAAGCATGCTTGTACGTATGAGTGGGTAAATCTGTATCTGTTTGCAAGTGAAAATGTGTTACTGTACTTATGTGAATATTCACACATATTGATCTAATTTTTTTTTATTTCTCAGGTGTATTATCCTTTTCGCTCCTTGTATAATAACTTTCTAAGCATTTTATTCCGTGTGTGTGTATTTTATAGATATTTGTGCGAAGATTTCTTTTTTAAATTTCACATTATCGTATTATATATATTCTTATTATATCTATTATGCTTTCCATCCGCCACCGAGCATTGCTCACTTGCAGATTAATAAATTATTATTATTATATTTGATAATATTTCGGGACTAGGGGAGGGAAAGGTGATATGGATGAATTGTAGAATTAGACCTTTATTCCTCTTTCTACAAAGCAATAATGGAACAATACTCGCCCTCGCATCCAGGAAATGAAGAGATTTACACGAACGGAAAGAGTGAGTCGTCATCTTTCGCTTCCACTTAACAGATCCTAATGCCCTTTGACAAAAGTTGTGGAGAATGTAAGTCCCTCCAAGTTGCTTCTATTCTAATTATTTTAAAACAAAGATTATTATTAATAATAACAATGAAGAAAAAACATGATTTAATTTGTATCTATCAGTTAATAGTATAGTTAATAGTTAATGAATTCGCTTGACTCCTCTAAAATATATAGATGAGCATGTAAATGAGCGGATGAGTGCAACTGTTTAGCGGTATAAGCATCACACGCAAAAAGTGATATAGTTTTCTCAAACGTCCGGTGAATTATAATTTAAAGTAACGTAAAAATTTATACGGAAAATGTACTACAAATCAAAGTAAACATTCATGAATNTGGGAGCCATAAGAGACATATGGAATAAACAGCCACGCAAGGGACAGATGAAGGTGCGGAATCCCAAGCCGAGAGCAGAGCAGGGCCTCGTAAAAGTTAATGCCTATTTAGTCGGTGGCGTGCAGCGTAGGCAAAGCACATTCGGAGTCGTAGTTGACGAGGCGAGATATGTTTAATATTAAATACGCACTGTAACAGGGAGCATCGAAAACATGACTGGATAATTGATTTTGAAGTAAAAAAAAACGGAGGAGTGCCTGGGGGAAAACCTGTGCTCGTCATGAGATCTTCGGTCTTCGAAATCCAGGGGCGAGGGAGGCGGAGCGAATTGATAAAAAGGAGAGGCAAATGAGACGCAATTCAGACGCTTCTCATTACGCTACTCAGTCGCAGTTCAGATTCAGATATCCACCATGGTGTACGTTGAGTAATGCGCGGAATTTCATCCGAGATTTAGAAACATTCTATTGTTAATTTGAAACATCAGAAAATTTGTTTATCGAGCATCGTTTCTGATTTGTAAATGATCGCTCATCATTTCAAATATTCCGGACGAGAAATTAGAAACCAGGGGCACAAAAGCTGATCGGAGGAGGCGCGTTCCTGGAAACAACTCATCAGAACTGAGGGGGTCGAGTTCCTGAGATGCGGATCGTGACAGGAAGGAATTTCGAGGCAGAGGGACTGACCTTCACTAAATGAATGGCGACGTTTGAACGAGCTGGGTGGAACGCAAGGCGGTTGGCTCAAGGGGGCGCCAAAGGCCATTGAACTGATCGACACCACCACAGCTGGTCTGCTAAATCTTGGAAAAAAGTAACCTAAATGCTGGAATGCATCCAGCCGTTTAACCTGTATTAGCGAAGAAGAAATGCGAGTCCTTTGAATCTAAGGTTACCTTGGCCCAGTTAAAGACACTAAACAAAACTAGGTTTGTTCAAAAGGGCTTAATTTAAATAATAAGTGATCAACCACTTAATTTTGTGTAAATTTAACCATGATGTGCCTTCAGCATTTTTAACCAGTGGCGAGATCAAGTATGGCAGTGATCGCCAATATTGCTGTGTGTTATTTTGGGAGAGTGTATGTGCGCTTTAGCGAAGAAGAATGCATGATATTTTTAAGTGCTTTGTAATATTGGTGAATAAACAATTTAGTTCTCTTATTTGTAAATTGCGTCTTCCAGGAGGAACCCTGTGTGTTTCCACCTCATTAAATAACTCGAATCCTTAATTAAAATTTGAATGTCCTGAGATCTCATCTTTTTATTTATTTTAAAGGTCCTAAGTTCCTTAGAAATTTCTTTAAATTAATTGCCCTAAATTTTTTGGGGTAATTTGGCGTCCAACTTTCAAGAGACCAGCTTCATTTAAACTCATGTTCATCGCTAATAAGCTGATAGCTGATAAATTCCACCTCACTATATATATAAGTAATGTATTACCATCAATTATTACGGTAATTATCTCATTTAAATGGCCGGTGAGGTAAGTTTTTCAAGTTCAAATCACAATAAGAACATGTTACTCTATTTATGCAGATTTCAGGTACTTGAGTGATATATCTACCCACGCTAGTAAAACCTTCAATCGACTCGGTGCTTTATGAAGGGCTCTAATGACCTTGACGAGCCCTAAAACCCCACAAAAAAAAATCAGTACTTTATCGACTTTCTCTCGTGACGCGAGTCTAAGACTACGTCATTGAGCTAATTTGTCATCCTCGCGAAAATATTAATTTATAAACCTATTTATGAATATATGTGAATAAATTTGAATAAATTTTGCAAATTTCTTATGGGTATTTAAGACAACACAGACTTAGTATACTGAGAACAAAATAAATTAGAAAAATACTCAACAAAATGTTGCGAGAAGTATAAATGAAAGATGTGTTGTCTTCTAATTCATCTTGTAAAAATGTGTTGTCTTCTAATTTATTCTTGTAAAAACGTTATACTTTCGCCATCACTAATTTAAAATAAAGTTTTATTTGTTCATTATGTTGCTCTGTTTTCGAAACATTTTTAAAACATTATTATATTCGCACTATAACTTAATTGAATAATATTTACAATTAATTTTTCTGCTTTATCATTGTTTTATTTTATTTTACACTGAAGATGCCAGCTAAGGAGATGAGAGTAGTATTACAAGAATAAAAAATTCTAGTAGACAACACCACATCTTTTATTTATTCTTCTTAAAAAGGAGACTAGTATGAGCTCACAGATATTGTCATTTTTATTCAAATGTACTTCAGGATTTCCCTTGCAATAATACTGGTATTGGTGGAAATGTATATTTTAGACAAACTTTTAGTCCATTAATGAGACATCCCTTAAACTTTGTTAGTACAATAATTTTGCAATCTCCCACTTATTTTTTCATTTCGATCTTTCATTTGATACCAAACTCTTTCGTGTAGTTTCGAAACCACACATTAGGCATGTCCTTCGGTGCTATTCAGGAATCGATATTAAATTCACTGGAAAGACGGAGCTTCGAAGGTTGGTCGCCGTCGAGAATCGATCAGGGGAGGATGTCGCGACGGTGTGCAATATGGTAAGTTTCACAAGGCAACGAAATGAGGTTCACTTTATATTTCGAAACAATCACAATCATTATACTTGGAAATACATGATAAGGAAATAGGTTACCACGCTAGGAGTTATTTCACTTTTTAAGAAATAAAAATAAATAAAGCACTGTCAACCAGTGGTGGATTCAGAAGTGATCTTGGGGGGGGGGACGAAACTTGGTCAACTCTGCTTGCCCCCCCCCCTGCGACATTTTCGTCTTCCGAGGAATCACTCGTATTATTAATTGATGAAATAAAATACATTTATCGCAGCGGAAATATTTATCTTGATTTCAGTCTCACACTTGCATTTGCGTGTTTCTTTTGAAATGCATTTCTGTATTCAATAGCATTGCGCTACATGTAAAAATCCATTACCATACTGGACGAAATGCGATGGAGAGTATAAATCGGGACAAGTATCGTAAATCCCGGCAAAGTTAACTAGGAACAGGGATCTATATATTGGAAATCAAATGAAAAAAAAAAGTTAACGAGTTCGTTAACGCGCTTCTTCATGTATTTTAGAAAGTCAAGTGAGACTCCAGGGGGGGGGGGCGATCGCCCCTTCGCCCTTCCGCCCTTGAATCCGCCACTGCTGTCAAGCAGCAAACAAGACTGGAAAACTCGATCAGTTTGTCATTTAAAGACAATCACGAAATAATCCAACAAGAAAAAGTATTACAAGTCATAAAGTATATTATGAACCTCGTCAAGTTTTGTGCTCACTATCGTCATAGACAACCACATGATATTTGACACTTTTAAGAAATTACAAGGACCGAATTCATCAAAGTTATGTATTTATTTACGTCTGCCGTCTTTTGTTGACGTTTCGGGTCTAGCTTTACAACGAACCCTTCATCAGAACGTATACACTGACACCATGCATTCACATTCGTTGGTAAACTTTTTGGTAAAGTTATTTAGCATTATATTCCATTAGACTTTGTCAATGTTTAATAAAATAAATAATTAAAAACTTACAACATTTTATGGAGAAATAGTATTATTACTCAATACTCCTTTTAAATCAAAATTAAAAAATCGTAAAGTATGACTTCATTTCCCAGATCTTTTCACTTCGAATCACAGTTCTAAAATCCGGGTCGTTTCCTCGTAATTTCAGAAGAACGCCTTTGTTACACACAACGAATTGCTGACACCGATGCGAAAGGGGACGGATCAAGTGTTTGCCAATTGATCTACACTTCACCGCATTTACATATCGGGCATCTGGCAAAAAAATGCTAATGCACGGATATATCTCCTCACCCATACAACCCTCGCAAAATGCAAATACGGCCATTCGACCACTCAAATGCAAAAATCGCTCTTGAGCCGCCACCCTCCACGCGACAGCGCCCCTCACCGCACCCCGACTTCCGCCTTTCGTGCGAACTCGAGAAGGCTGAATGTGAGGGGTGAAGGAGGGTTGTAAAAGAGCGGGGGCTTCTGTTTGCAGGACGAAGTGGTAGATCGCTTCGAGTTCGTCGAGGAGCCGGAAGAAGGACGAGCCGAGCCGCTTCCCGAAGGCGAGTTCATCGACGGCAAACTGGGCCTCTTGGTAAGTGCACTGCGGGTTGCGTCCCATACGGCCATCAGGAGCTAACATACTCGAATACTTTTTTTTCCATTGTAGTAATTGTAAAAAAATGAGAGATAGCTTAGTGCTTTGAAGCTTATCTACATGGAGCGATAGGAGTTAGGAGTTGGGTGGTAACACTGGTTAGTTGAGTTTACCAACTACTTTCCCAACGTGGAGGTGTTGATAATAGTTAGAGTTTTTGATTCTAGGAACAGTAGGAGGTGGATAGAAAAAGGAAGGTTCCCTTTTTTAATTGTCGCAGCTACACGAACTGGAACATTAATGTGAGAAGCTACAATTTTTTCTGACCCCGCCGGGAATTGAACCCAAAGTGACTCAGTGGCAGGGAAGCATGCTAGCACTGAGACACCGGAGGGGCAATATTCTAATCACATGATAATCTCATATTTATGCGTATCGGTTGTTCTATCAAAATTAAATGTTCTATTTACAATATTCTCCACAGATTACCTTTTAAAACGCAGCAGCTAACTGTGATCTGCTTCGCAATAATTTTTCGCAACAGAGCCATTTATGCAAATAGTTTTATGGGTTAAATATTTCGAAATTGTTAGTATTATAATAGGCGAACTACTTTACAGTGTTAAGATATAAAAGTCAACTGCGTTGCGTGTTTTTCGTATTCAGTGTTTTGTGAATACGTTTCCTTACTTAATTTCATATAAATACCTTGAACGTGTTTCCTTTACAGCAAATTGTTTTATTGTGTATTTGCCATTTACGGAATTTCCATAAACTGGATCACTATGGGACTCAGTTACTGTAAGATATGCACTCTGTTTGGTTCAATTATTTATTTTCGAGTAAAATAAGGTTGGAATATTCAATTGAAAATGTCAACAAGGGAACTTGTATGCATTCATTGTAACTTGTATGCAACATCAGTTGATGATCCCCGCCTGAATTCGAAACAGTAGTAATTTGTGTTTTTCTGCTAAACACAGTGTTTAATGAATTATTACAACTATTAACTAGGTTTAACAGACGTCACGATAAATTTGTACAAAAATCAACGTATGCCACAAAGCCATACACGAAAACATTAGAATAAAATTAATGATGAAAGACTTTTACTTTTAGAGACGAAAAGTACATCACCTGACGACTTAAAAAGGAAGCTCTTTTCACACACACACACACACAAAGTAAGTTATTCGTCCAAAAAACGTCGAAAACCTTTCATTATTTATTTAGTTAGATTATATCATGTCTGTCAATTGTAGAAAAATTCAAATAAAATCCATACTTTATCTAAATTTAAGTGCACCTTAATCCCAACATTATCATGAATGTTCAACGTCTCTTTCGTTTGCAACTACATATTTCCTCAACTTCTCACAAGGATTCTAAATTTGTGACCTCTAAACAAATGTTTGTACTTCTAGCATGGTGATATTATAACGTATTTTNTGGTGATATTGTAACGTATTTTTAAGTGTTGCATTAAAAAAACAAATATTTTCTAGCAATAAATTACAATGACAATATTCCCCACATCATTGAAGTGTCAGATACTCAAATATTTTTAGTTTTATATTATAATATTTAACTGGCACCATAAATTTCAGATTTAAATCTCGCTTATTTTACATTCAATTCTTCGTTCGAAAGTAATCGCAAATAAAATATACTTTAGATTTAATGATTATTATACATTTCTTAAAATAAAATTCATTTGAATCTTATTGTTCCATAGAAAAGCTTAATATGCGAGTCAAATCATTTTCTGATATTTTTGTGAGGGAGGCAGCTTCAACGTTTCCCGAGTTGTTTCTGTGATTTTATTAATCGTACGTGGCACACGTTACGGTGGGATCAGTCATCATTCCAAGTTAGTCAAATCTCTGATATGTATAATTGATTTATTATTATTATTATTATAAAACAACAATAGGAATAATAATTATGAAAAACATGATTTAATTCCTATATATCAGTTAATAATATTTGCAGAAACAATATTCGGGAACTCGCTTGACTCGTTTGAAATGCAGAAGAGCATCAGAACAAACATGGCGGCCGAGCGAAACAGTTTCGTGATTCATACTTCATCTCACCTCTTCGGAAAAAGTCAAATCGCTCTCTCAGATTGGTGGTGACCTATCGATAGAAGTGATGTGAAAAATACTTCGGAAAATTTACTACAAATCGAAGTAAACTTCCATCACTTTCGTGATTCAAAAGTTGATCTTTTTTTGAAAATAAGTGTTTTCTCCATAAGACGCAATGCATTTCAACATCAATTATAACAACAATTATTTCATTTAAATGACCGGTAAGGTATGTTTTTCAAGTTGAAATGACAATAAGTACGTGTTACTCTGTTAATTTATGCTCATTTAATGTATTTCAGTGACTTAATTCTACACACGCCTTGAGTACTACCTTAAGCAACTCGAGTGACATTACTGCTTGTCGTGAACATTTGATTCGATGTGAATCAGAAAACATTTACGACATTTCAAACCACATTCTCTACGGAGTTCATTAACAAAGAAATTGTGACACGAAGTAAATTATTAATAAATATTTTTTACGTTTAAAAATTGCACGTCTGCTGCCGCAGTGAGTTATTGAAGGAAACGTGACGGAGTTTCCCTTAAAAATCGTTCGTTCTTGGCCGCTTGTTAATAATTGGGAAATAATTCTCATCCAAGTCGCCAATGTTTCAATGTACACAATAGCATCATCAGGGCTACAACAAAAGTATAACGTGAACATACACACCAAACATACACAATTATTATATACAGTTTAAATACGGAAAGATCTCTAAAGTTACTACCTTGTTACGAACACATCATAAACTTTCATGATTTCAAATTAGCTTCATTCAAATCCATTAACATTTGTTCCAGAATAGTGAAGCCACATCTATGAATAGTTTATTAATGTTTACACAATTCATGTTCTGGTGTATGCAATGTTTAAAATCTTTCGAATCAACTGTCACCTATTGTGCTGACATTCTAAACCAGCGCTGTCCAAGTGGCGGCCCGCGGGCCACACGCGACCCAGTACATTTTACATCAAACGTTGCGGGTTGGGGCACAACTTCGTGTAACAATCAAGCTTTTAAAATTATTATTTGACCTGGTATGTCCTCCGGTGAGAGAAAATAGAAAATTGTGTTGTAAAATGAAATGTTATCCCCTCATACATTACAATATGAAAACATTTCATTACAATTCTAAATATTTTTTTTAAAAAAACTTTTTCAAAATAAAGAAATATACTATTTAATTTTTCCAGCTTGAAATAATACGAAAATCGAAATATCGCGCAGCAAATAAATAAAAAGGAGGAATTTGTCTCATGTTGGCAGATTGATGTTCACGACAAGCAGTAAAAGATTTTGTCATTCTGTCATTATTTATTGATAATAATAATAATAAATTTATTGTCAAAAACAGTACAAACTGCGTATGACCACGTGGAGGACAATAAACTAATTTACTCTCCGGAAGCAAGCAAGGGACCATCCCATCAATTCCGATCAAGGGCCCTAAGGCAGAGGCGGATTCAAAAA
>NNCF01127400.1:186276-228018 GCA_002313205.1 Laupala kohalensis | reverse complement strand
TATATATATAATTTCGAGTTGAAACTGTTTTCTTTCGACGGGAGATTGAGCACCACGGTTAATCGAGGTTCTACTGTACTCTGGATGTTTATCTTTTACTACTGTAAAATACTCGGACATTGTCAGAGGTGTATCGAATCGCAGGAACTGTGTGACGACCCGGAGCTGTTCGTGGATGGCGTCAGTCGTGGCGACGTGAAGCAAGGCGACCTGGGCGACTGCTGGTTCCTGTCCGCGTGCGCATCCGTCGCCAGGAGACCAGATCTCATCGAAAGAGTAAGATATATTGTCAAAAAAGCAGTTGTCAACTGCGTACGACCAGGTGGGGGTAATAAACCAAGTTACTCTCCGGAAACAAGCAAGGGACCATCCCATCAATCCCGATCAAGGGCCCACGGGTAGTGGCGGATTTAACATTTATAAAAGAAATTATTTAATAAATACGTACGGTTATCCATTTATTATTCAAAATAAATTGTAGATACTTGTGCAGTAAAAATTCGAGATTAATTAAACAAAAGTATTAATGACATTCCCGCCCAAGGAAAATCCTCCACTGCCTGGAGGAAAACCGGAGAAAAACCCGGGCCGGGATGAGGCTACAGAGATAATGTACACAACCGTGCAAAGGTTGCCTAGTTAGAAATAAACTATTAAAAAACAAAAACGAGCAAAATCAACATGCATAAAAAAAGGAATTTAATCAATATCTAGAGTACTATAACAATGGCGTGATAAAGTATAAGAGATATTAACATCACTTTGGACGAGAGAGAGGTATGTGAACTCGTTACACTGCGGGAAAGGGTTGGTAACTTTTGTGTTACGTAATGCGTCGTTTTATAGAATGATTTGAACATAAGAGATTTGTCACAATCATCCACTCTTACGTTCACAGTAATTCCAGAGCAATGAGAAACGTACTATGAGATCAGTGAACCAAAATTTGTTACGAAAAGTAACAAAACGCGTTTCTTCACGTGCGTGGGACGGGGAGGAGCGACTGCCGTTACGTAAAACTATTGGGGATGAGAAATATCGTTACGTTTGCGTAATGTAGTTTCACGTTACAAAACGGTAACCGATTGTTTCGAGTAACACGTTAAGTAATTTATGGGCGGCCCTTTAAGTCTTCAACTTCGTAACGGTGTCACAACGCGCAGGTTAGAATTGTTGCTTCAGACGCAAGTCAAATGACAAACTATTTATCATTATTATACAATATTGATAAACGTACATATTAGATACAGTATAATAAATGTCCCTAGAATAACTTACTTACTCAACCGTGAGGTAAAGTTCGTATACAATTCGTGTCGTCTAGTTTCTGAAACTACGTCACAGTGAAGATACCAGGAAAACACTTTCATCGCGACCGATAAGTTGTTTCTTAAGTCTTGAAGAATTTCATTAATAAAAACACGAAATAATCTTCTACATAAAAATGAACGTTTGTTTGTTTGTGTGTTTGTTTGTTTGTCCTTTGTACGCTCCTATACCATTCATCCGATTCACGTGATTCTTTTCTTAAATTCATAAATTCAGTTCTCTAACAAGGTTTGTTTATATACTTTTATTTTACCTCAGGTATCACAAGTAATAGGCAATAACGAAAATAGACAATCAAGTCCGGGGTGGGGGAGAATCAATCTTCGGAGACGGATATTCGTTTACGCAGCCTAAACTGTTAGAGGTAGGTGACAACTATGAATGTCTATGAATGGCAATATTGTTCGCCTCAAAGAGTTCTACAAAACGTCCCCTACAGCATATGTCTATTTTCAAAGGTTATCAAAAAAAAAAAACGTTATTGAAAATAGACGCGTAAAAATATTTCAATTAAAGAGAGAAAATTATGTGTGAAAAAAACGAACCCTAATCCAATTGTATGTATTCTGTGTTTTGTGCATTCAATAAAGATGAAAACTTTCTTTCAAACCCTAAAATTTGGACAAATAGTTTAGGTTTTACAAGCGTTTTAGTTTTACAAGCAGCCGCCGTCGTGTTGCCTCGGGAAGATCAGGCAAACATTCTATTGGTGTGCTGCCCCCCACCCCCCACCCCCCACCCCCGCGTGAGGTGCTTTCCGTATAGCAAATATCTTTAACTTCACAATTTCGACTCTACTAAAGTATAAAGAAAAGTTAAGTGCATTTTATTATGCACTTAATTTATTATGCTATTAATACTCCATTTGCAGTAAATAAATATTATTATTATTATTATTATTGTTGTTATATTTTAAGGAAAAACACGAGCGAAGGGTTGCTAGTATTTATATAAAATATTATAAAATAATTTATTTTTAAAATAAATTGATTGATTAAAACTATATGATTCATACCTTCAGTTTTAATAATGACACAAACATAGGCAATCGTACGCAATCAATACAAAATCAGAAGCCCTTGATGGCACGTGGGCTTAGAGGCCTACGGTAGACAGTATTTGAGGGTAGCAACGTCATTAATGCAATTTTTTTATTACTCTCGAATTTCGAGTGATTTTAATAATTACAGTTTTTAGCAATATTTTCGGAATAATTTGAACTTTCGATATCAAAACGTATCAGATAAATTCTTCTATAATCTATTTGAACGTAAAATGTATTAATATTCTGTGTGTGTTATAAGAAGTAGGTAACTATTTATGTTCATACAAAAAACGGACGTAGGAAAATATTCGTTTCTCGATAGATCAATCTGGAACAATTTGCCTGCGGANGGTACATTGTGAGAGTGCTATCTGCCTCAGCAACCTTTCTTAAATTCAAAAACGTTCTAAGAAAAGGGGAATAGACAAATTAAATGGATTAGGCAAGAATGGGTTCGTTAGTGTAGATGGGAAGTTAGTGGAGTGGTAGTGGGTAGTGAAGTGAAGTGATACGAGGGAAATAAGTGATTTAGAAAAAAGGTGGGAAGGGAAATGTGAAGTGAAGTGCACGAAAGGGGTAAATCGAGTGTTTGGGTCATCAGTGAAATAAATTGAGCAATAAGTTTTTATATCGATTATTTAGATGTTTCGGGATAAAATGTTTTTATATTTAATACTTTAATATTAGTTGAATCATATAGTTTAATGATTCATTTAACAATATTTTATTTCAGTCCTCTGTGATATGTATTTTTCTATTTTTGGTATTGTATTTCCTTATACTCTGCCACCGGGTAAGATCTCTCCATTTGCAGTAAATAAATATTATTATTATTATTATTATTATTATTGTTATATTTTAATGGTCTGTGTCACGATTTTGGATTGGGGTGGAGAAATACAAAATGCGCCACAAAAATCTTGGGGTCCTTTGATACTTTGATGCTACGGTCCCTTGTTTCCGGAGAGCAAATTCGTAAACTGTTCTCCAGGGTGCCTTTTTTATTTTTTGACAATGAATTATTTATATTTTGTAATAAATTAAACTCTCCGGTTTTGTGTCACTTTCACTTTCTGCTAATTGGAAAATAGCTTCAAAACGTTTCCACGGAAGGGAGCAGAAATTTCTTTCTCGAGTATTTTAATGTGAAACACGCGGTCGCACAATTATGTAGATAAATGTAAAAAATTTAAAAACTGCATATGACCACGTGGAGGACAACAAACAAATTTACTTTGTTTTCACAAAAAACTGAAATGACCAAAGAAAAGATTAATGTAGAACAACAAACTATGAATGTACATACACCCGTACAATAATTTGCATTTGATAGGCAATAGACACTTCGTATCGCATACCCATACCGCACAGACTTCAAGCACTGAAGAGGGACAAGCTGTTCCATCCATATACACGCTGACATGGAAATACCACAATTCTTTCCTCAATTGTAAACATTGAAAGATCGATACACACAAAACAGGGAAAGGGAAAATAGAAGAGAGGAGGGATTTCTGTTTGACCTTGTCTTCTAACGAGACAGCGATAAATACACGATTTTCAGAAAATAATAGCCTTCGAAAATGCCTTTCAACGCAAATCAATCTAATCTGCCTGTCAGTCTGCCTGGTGGGATAAATGATACACGGCCCTGTTAGTGAGTAAAATTCCTCCATCCCATTAATTGTAACTCGTATTTAAACAATATCATTCAATAAAAATTATTAATTTTTAGTGTTCATAACGAAGTAATCCATACTAATACATAAATAAGTAACGTGAAATTGTGTCTGTTCGTTTGCTACCTGATCACAACTAAACCACGCAGCCGATCGTCATGAAATTTGGCAACGAGATAGTTTAGATGTCCAGGATGAACAATGGATAATTTTTATTTTTTAAATGTGTGAAAAGACGGATAGAAAATGGTTTTTGACAATAAATGTCGATAAACTCTGAATAAAAGTTATATTTGCTTACGCTGCCTCAACGGTTAGAGATAGGTGACAACTATCGATGGCAATATTGTTTGCCTCAGTGATTTCTACAAAAAAGTCCGCGACAGCATACTTTTATCTACAAAAATTAACATTAATTATAGATAAAAAGTTATTAAAAATTGTTGAAATGCTTTAATTTAAGAAGGGAAAAATTAATCATCAAATTTAATGGATTATTTGTTTTGTAAATTTCAAAAGATAAAAATGTCTTTAAATCGTAAAATTTCGACGAATAGTTTACATTTTATGAGAATTTTAATGAAATGGAGCAGCCACTTCTTGCCTCGGAATGCCAAAATTCGACCGGCGCAGCTCCCGCAAGACTGCATTAAACTTCTATTATTATCCATTTGAAGAATTAGGATGCTGTAAATGTTAAAAAAAAACAGAAAGTAAAATATTTTGATCCTAGAATGTAAATATATTTTATTTTTTCCTGAGTAAAAGATGATTAGTATCAGGAAAATCCCGGGCAATGCCGTGTAATTAGCTAGAGAAAGACTAAATCAAAATGAAAATAGATTTCCTTACGAAGACAGAGTTTTTCGACGGTTCGAAGGTAGAAGATGAACTTACCTTCAGCTCAATTTAAATAAATAATTTGAAACTTACAACCTTTGATGGACTATGAATAATATTTTTATTTTTTGTGAAAAGCTCACTACGCTTCGACGTCAAGATGACGTAACGGACGTTACTAGTAGTAGAATTACCTTCAGCTCTTTACAAAGCTTCAACTGCCCGTCACCGTGTGCTCAGGTGGTGCCGCCAGGACAACCGCTGAGTGGTGACGGCTACCAAGGAGTGGTGTCCGTGCGCTTGTGGCGATTCGGCGAGTGGGTGACTGTTCACATTGACGACCGTTTGCCCACACGCGACGGCCGTCTCATCTACGCCAGTTGCGCGGATCCCCGTGAGTTCTGGGTGGCATTCATCGAGAAGGCGTACGCCAAGTAAGTGTCTCTGCTGAAATTATAACTTAATTTTTGTCCAAAACATTAATAAGGGGAAATAAAGGAGCCGTGGAAACGCGAACAAAAAATTAGAGGAGATAAAATAATCAAGTCGCCTTAGATTCTCATTGGTATTACCATTCAACTTTATTATTATTGTTATTATTATTATATTCATGAACTTTGTTTCACAACTTATAGTTGGATTCAGGTGAGGTGCGGGGTATACAAAGCATCCTCACCTCAAGCAATGTCACAGTTTAAAAATCGTCTGACTACTCTACAGGTGTTAAGGATGGCTGCTTCTTGTAATGTTAGAAATATGTTTTGGAAGATGAAGCCGATTGATGCTCAGATTCAGGATGTGAGGGATGACTCCAGTGGAGGACAGGACTAGAGGAACTATATATACACTCTCCATATTCCATGTGCGGAGAATTTCTGTTTTCAAATCTTCATATTTTTGAATTTTATCATTTTATTATTTTTATAAATTAATGCGAAAGCTTTTTCGCTGGCGTAGTCAGCATCTTCAGGCTACGAAAAGCTTTCACCTTAATTTATAATAATAATAATAATAATAAAGATTGATGATACTATACCACAAAACTTTCAATTTATTGACCATATACTAATCAATATGCTGCCTACTATCCATTATTAGTGTTATCGTGATCTCCAAAGTACGAGTAGATAAATATTCCTTTTCTATGTCATTCCGTAGTTTCGAATTTTCATGTTTTTTTTTTGTTTGTTTTTTGTTTTTGCAAAGAGAACCTCAGGAAGTTTTGATCCCGATAAAACCTCGTCACACTTTGCTCTAGTAACTTGCTTCCGCATTTGTTCCATGTCACTCCGCGCAGATACAGATCGTCCAAATACGAGTCCAGTGGATTCAAATAGTAGAGTAAAAAACATGGCAACAAGTCACGTTGTGTTGTGGTGCAAAGGGGTAAACGATACGCGAGTGTTGGAAGATCGCAGTTCCAAACATTGGTTTTTCAGTAAATTGATACTAAATTGTGCAATTTTATTAAGAATATATAAAAACGTGTAAGATATGGTAAGGTATACAGTGACATACAGAATATATAAAATACTTATGTTCAACACTAGCATAAGCGTATTATTTCAATATTTATCTTTTCTTCCATTATTATTCTGCAAATTGCAATTCTGCAATGTGACCGACCTTGGCCCTGAACTACTCTCTCATTTCCCACCGCTTATACGAGTTTATGGTCGTGTTTCATCTCGTACAGTAATTCGGAATGAAAATCAGCTTCATCCTTAAACTTACTAAATAAGAAAACATGATACACTCGCGTTTGTTAGGTATTCTTTTTTTATCAGTTTGTAGGTGTGCTGTAGGTCTCGATTTTATTTTCACATTCCTGATATAAATATATACTAAACTCTCTTTAGAAAATTAAGTTTTGGAAATACTATAAGCTTGAAATCCAGTGATCATCTTACCTTTGATCTTGCCCTCGTTCATGATTTACGGTGTCGTTCCACGATAGGGACATTCTAGCTTCACCTGGATCATCTTCGAATACCACGTTTAAACACGACGGTTCACTTCGTAACTGATGAAACGGAAAGACAAACCAAGTCAATAAAAAACAGTATGAACTATTATGAATTACACTGGTCACTGTTTGCAAGCAACTCGATAACCGCACTAGATGGTTGTATGCATCAAATAGTTCAGAACAGTACTAGTTCTTCTAACCATTGTAAAAGACAAACTGACGTGACTGAATGACTTGGATGCTTAATTCAGGGATGCCAACTTCAGAATGAAAATTTAAAATGATCGATGGTCGAAACCGAGAACTTACCAAATGACCAACAAATAAAAATGCCCATTTCCCCCCCCCCAAATAACGGGATTTGCAAAGTTATTTTTCGATTGACCTTCAAATATATAAACAACGTACTACCAATATATACGCGGTTCTACACGAAGAAAACTTGGTTCAACAAAGGTCGATCGGTAAAGCAGCATTTTGTTTAAGATGAATACCTTCTCCTAACGATGTTTGTTCGCGAAAATTGCAAATGATCAGGTGTAACTGAAGAAATTGAGATATGACCCGTCGACTAATGGACCACCAACGATATTTCGAGATGGATCAGAAATAATTCTAATGATAATTTCAAATGTAGTCCCTGAAAATTAGGGTATCAATTTTAGGTCTAAACGATTTGAAGGATATCACAACATTTTTATTTGTTTTTACATTTTATTTGTTACTAGAATCAGGGCGACCAAGCGCCGAGCGAGGGTGCACTCGGCATCAACTTCTGTATGTGCGTCCCCTCTTTCGTACGCCCCTCACTACCACAACCAATTGCAATTTAAATGAATTTCTTACGTCATTCTGCATCCAAAATGGATTACATCTGTGGTCAGAAATCAAATTGTACTGAAATGAAACAATCAATCTTATTTCACTATGAAACAAACTCAGAGAAAATGGTCAATGATAGAAATCTCAACATTTGGTGCTTTTTATTCTTACGCAACTTCACGGGCATTCCATTCAGCGGATCTAGCTCACTACACGTTCGACTGAGTTGAGGAGGAAAAAGCACATAGAAGACACTTCGACTGTCACACCCTCAACGTGTAAAGGCGGCTCCAGACATTCGTCATTCGGCGAATCCCAAGCGACCGTTCGCCGAATATCGAATAGTGTGGATGGGTTGCTTGCTCTTTGCCGCATCACGAATACTGGTGCTCGCCGTTCCCACAGCGCGTCGCTCTTTTGGGCGAGCAATGGCGAGCGATGCTGAATTGGGATTCGCTCAACGACGAATGTCTGAAGCTGCCTTAACTCATTGGCAGATGAAATTAAAACTTCTGCGCACAAAATACATTGAGCGCCTTTAAAAAAATGTGCAATAGACTGGAAATAGCATTTGTGATTTCCTTACCTTACGCGCATGCGCGAACCCGGAAGTCCACTTCCGCGCTGCTTCGGCATTCCATTTGCGTTTCCGACCAAAGTTGACTAGGAGTCGACTACAACCAACTTTGTTTGTTTAGAAGAAAAAAACTGTGGAGTCGCTGCGTCCTACTTGGAGGTGGATTTACAAGTTTTATATCGATCGATGATGCGTATTATTCTTTTTATTATTCACATCTTCTATTATGAGGTACATAGTAGTATAAACATATTTAATTTGAACTTACTCAAAAGATTTTTAAAAACTAAAAATTTTTAATTAATTAAAATTGTATATTTAAAAAAAATTGCTATTTTTTCGTCTCTTTATTTTTTTTTTGTGCCACTAGGCTTTTTTTGCTTATATCGCATACGTGGAAATCCGCCTCTCAACCTACATATCGCGACTTTAAAACTGCTCTTCTTCTCGTGCACGTCTACCGGGCCATTTGCGATTCACCAATGGACACATGACAGACGCTCTTCTTCTCACTACTGTCCTTTAGATTGATGGATGGATTTTAAATTAAGAGAATATACATGTAAATTATATATTTATTTATTTATTACATTATTCACAACAAAGCCATTTCAGGAGTTTATCCATACAAATTAGTACTTTTCTATTTCTCCATTTTGTTCTTTGTTTCAACAAAGAAAATTACTAAAAAACAATAATTAATTAATTAAGAGTTAATTGTGTACAAAACGAGGATGCCGCGGACTGCACGACGAGAAAGCTCCTTCCTAACGCCCTCCCATTGAAATGGGGCGAAATACCACTCACTGACTAATCACGACAACTCAGAAACTACAAAGTCAACAAACTTGAAATTTGATAGGCAGTTTCCTTTTAGGGTGTTCACATCCGACAAGAAAGGGTTTTACTAAATACCGCGCTTAAGTGGGGGTTGACATGTTTTATGTATGTATCTCACCATAACTCTAAGAGTGTCTGGAGCAATTTCAACCAAACTTCATACATAGATGATTGACTATTGGACAACAAGCACTGTGGGGGTATGACATCCCTGGCACTCCTAGGGAGGGGGTGAGATGGGGATGACATGTAAAAATAATGGAAACATCCGATATTATATTTGAAACCATACTTTTCGGAGCCGTTCAGTAGAATAAGGACACTGACGCTTCGTAAGTTTACAATCAGTCCACAATAGAGATAATATACCCCTAACACCATTGGGGGAGAGGTGGAAATAAGAGGCAGATAAAAATAATTTAAAAAAACGACCGATATTGGTGTTGAATAAGTCATTTTTGGAAGTGAAGTGTAAGACTCATTGCCACATAGGCGCATGATCCTATAAACACCCTTTGTGTTAGGGGCGAGGAGTAAAATAAAAAATAATAGAAAGTGAACGATATCAGTGTTGAGATCGTAGTTTTCGGGGCCCCTCAAATTTGTACTGACATTCTCGAAGATCACAATCAGCCTGTATAACACCCACCCCCCCAGGGAAGGGGATATCTTGAAAAAATTGTCGAACATGACAGATACCTGATAGGAGTCCAGAATTTTCGGCGTCGCTGATTTGATAGTGAAATTCCGATATCGTAGAAATCTAAATATAGTCCTCATGGAAGAAAGTCAACACTAGCGCCCCTTGTGGGGGGAGGGGATATATAAGGTATGAATAATAGTAATCGAATAATTTTGAAGTATACATAGATGAAAAATGCGTCGGATTCATAGTTTTAGGGTTGATAAGATTTTTAAACTACCAATGCCATTAAGTTGAGGTTACATAGGGGCTCTGTATTCTTAGAGCTGGGGTGTGAAGTGCGAAATGTAAAATAACGTAAAAAGACCAATATTAGGGTCAAGTCTTATTTAAAAGATAGATATCAACAGGTAGAAATATCCTATACTAAAAATAAAATACTTCAGCGTTGTCTTTCAGAAACAAAGCCACTTACTTGCGGAGTACCCCAAGGTTCAATTCTCGGTCCTATACTCTTTTTATTGTATGTGAACGACATGTCATCATCCACATCAGATTGCAAAATGGTTCTTTTTGCTGATGACACTAATTTACTATGTAAACACGCCAATGGTCAAAAAAATTTGTCTAACCTTTCGACTTGGTTCCATGCAAATCGTCTCATTGTAAACACTGACAAAACAGTGTCTATGTCATTTCACAATAGTATCACAAAATCTTTACCCCAGGTTTCTCTTTCTTTAAACGGAACACAATTAAAAACTGTTACAAATACAAAATTCTTAGGTCTCCATATTCAAGACAACCTCAAATGGAATTGTCACATTGACAATCTTAATTCCCAATTAAGCAAATTGTGTTACGCATTCCGAATCTTAGTTAACGCAGTTAGTCCACGTATTTCCCGTTGCGTATATTTTGCAAACGTTTACTCCCATTTACGTTACGGCATTACCTTCTGGGGTAATTCCGGTCAGAGTATTCAAACTTTCAGAATTCAGAAGAGGATAGTTCGGATAATTTGTAAATCTCACCCCCGAAACTCTTGTAAACCTTTATTCAAGGAATTAAATATCTTAACACTTCCCTGCATTTATATTTATGAAACGGTCGTGTTTGTTAAGACCGAATTACTGAAGCACCACCCTTGCTTTATACGAAACAGTCTCGTTCACGAACACTATACACGCAATAGTAGTAATATTCATCGCCCTAGAGTGTCAACCACTCTTTGCCAAAAGGGACCATACCATTCGGGAATCGTTCTATATAATTCCCTGCCCAAGAATATAAAAGATATTATGAAATTGAATATCTTCAAATCCGCGGTTAAAAACTACCTCCTGCACCAGTGCTTCTACACTGTAAAAGAATTTATTGATTTTAACAAAAGTTAAATTCGTCTTGTGCTTTATCACGCCATTGCTGTAGTACTTTTTAAACAACTTATAACAATTTCAAAAACTATTTTCTTGCATGATTGTGTTGTCTTATGGCTCATATTAATTTAGTTTTATGTGTACTCAACATTGGCACGTTTGTGTACATAAATTCTGTAGCCCCATCCTGGCCCGGGTTTTTCTCCGGTTTTCCTTCGGGTAGAGGCGGATTTATCATACAGGTTCTCTAGGCTTTGTCTAGGGGCGGGTCTATTGTAACAATAAATCGTGAATTTAGTGTTATTTCAATTTTTAAGCACTATACTCAGAATAATCTATAGTTCGATAATAACTTACATGTAATTTTTTGCTTAAAATTACAAACATATTGACATTCTATTAGTATTATAACTCGTAGCTAACTTTTTATCTTATCTAGGAACTTATGCAAAAAAAAATTTGAATCCACCTCTGCCTTAGGGCCCTTGATCATACGCAGGTTGTACTGTTTTTGACAATAAATTTGTTATTAGTCTTTGGTTTCTGAGATGAATAATCGTATTTACAATGACATCGTGTACACTACAGACCAAATAAGGTGCACGACATCCCTTAGAGGTGGGGGTTGGGAAGACTGTGACACGAAAAATTTGTCGAAAATGTCCTCTATTGACAAAAAATCACCCCTAAGGGGGTGAAATGGGAAAATGGTGTTTTCTAAAACCCCTTTCTCGATTACACCGGTGCAAATAAAACACAGACGATATATGAAGATAAAGAATGAAGTTGCAGACACATTACAAAATTCTCGTAGGCAAAACCGCGGGGACGTAGATTGTTATGCATACCAGTATAGTAGTGAGAGACAGCCTCACCCCGAACTCATTGCGGATGAATAAACCTTTAAAATATATTTTTCCTTATCTAGGACCTACGCCTGACTAAAAAGATGTTTAAATTATAAACTAGTGACGATGTTTCAGAATCCACGGTAGTTACGAGGCTCTCGCTGGAGGCCATTCACTGGAAGCCTTCGTGGACCTCACTGGTGGATTGGCGGAGAAGTTAGAACTCAAGGACACGCCGTTTCGACAGCTGAGGATCGCATTCGACCACGGAGCATTCATCACCTGCGCGCGGAAGGTTTTGTTTCGTAACTTCCATGATTTGCAAGGTCCCTACTACCATAGACTTACATATAAGTAGACCCAGCGGTCTCTGCTGCTGTGGGTTGTCCGTGATAACTTGAGACACAAGACACAGTTTGATATCGCCATGGTCTCCTACAATTACCAGGCCGGAGTCTAACGCTCGACAACATCGGTCTCGTCGGTCGGCCGGTTGGCCAATGAGAAGTATCTTAGCTAACGTTCATGTATTTACTCCTCAACATCACAGAAGCTAGAAAAAATACAGCGTGACCACAATACACAAATAATTACTTTAAGTACAGATTCATTTGACACGAAGAATATGAATGCGTGAGCAATCCATTCGCTGAAATAAAGTTAACGCATTTAACCAAGCCTGGTAATTGTAGGAAGCCATGGTGTCGCCCTCTGTCTCTCTCGCACATCCGCTTGGAGGAGGAGGAGGAGGAGGAGGAGGAGGAGGAGGAGGAGGAGGAGGGAAGATCTTAGTGCGCAACAGTCAGATGCCAGAGAGGGAATCGAGTTCCCCCACCCAAGTGGATGTGCGNAAGAGACAGATCTTAGTGCGCAACAGTCAGATGCCAGAGAGGGAATCGAGTTCCCCCACCCAAGTGGATGTGCGAGAGAGAGACAGAGACAGCAAACTTCGTTCTCCCCTTCGGAGAATAAGACGACTGCGTCTACATCGCATGTAAGTCTATGGCGGAAACACGGAACAAAACGAACAAATGAACGCTTACATTAAAAAAAACTACTATTCTATAATGATGTACAGAACGAATGATTTATACGAAACAATAAAAGAAATTTCAAGGACAATAAATCTTTTGGTGTCGAACACCAAACAATTAGTCCACCAATACTTAAGATATTTTCAGTTGCTTTTTATTCTGTACAACATTGACGCAAACACCTCCCCGAAACACATCTGTAAAGCAATCTTTTTTTTTTTAATGTAAGGTGATTTATCATTATCTGTATTCTGGATTTCCATCAACACAAAATTACCACCTAGATTTTCCTTAAAACTTTTCTTTACTCCACAGAAGGTTACGTGAGTGGCGCGGTCGCACGACTATAAAGACTCTTGACGTAAAATCCTGGAGGAGCTCCTTGTTTCTAATAGCATCTTTTTCACACGTTGGTGAAGCGTCATATCGAGAATCTTTTCGCTCTCTCAGGGACAATAGCATATAACTAGGGGGAGGGGGCGGTCAGCCCTGGGCCTCTACCTATGGGACAGTGAAGTCCAAATAAGTCAGTAAAAATCGCATAAATACGCAAATCTGAACACAATTTACTCTAAAACTTTTTGTAATAGAAAAATACATAATAGTTGAAATTATTATAAAATAAATCTCAAAATTCCATTTCATTTTTTTTAAACACATCGGAGCGACTGATACACACTTGTANGGGGGGGGGGGGAAGCTCAGTAAGATGTACGTAGGTTTCTGCTCAGGGGACGACCTTAAAGATGTGACCCACTTAGGGAATGAGACAAAAGGGGATAAAAGGTGAATTTTGTGAGTGAGTCAACATTTTCAAAGCCGTTTGAATCAGTGGCGTAACTATCCAAGTCATAGCCCCCGGACAAAATTTAGCTCGGGGCCCCTTAGTGGTCGTAGTTTCAGTATTTAAATCAAGTTAAATTTAACTATGATATTATTGAAAAATATTTGATGATTTTTAAGTAAAAATACAACTTATCTTAGTAACTGTTTAGTAATTTGATAATATTCACGTACCAAATATTTTCAATGCGGAAATTGTAAAAAAAAATCAAATGCATCTATTTTCATACGACTTACTTTCGTTTCAGCAAATGCTTTAATGCTGCAAATGAATGAACTTTCGTTCCAGCAAATGAACTGATCTAATATGCAAGCTCATGTGCGATCAATAAAACCATTTGCAAGCTCATGTGCGATCGATAAAACCTTAAACCCCTTTCTCTTTCTTGATAAATGGAATTTCTCTGAGCTGACCGGATCTTTCGGCATTCTGGGGTTCTTAACTATCGCCCCAAATAGGTTTTAAGCGGTATGAATAAACTGCAGGAACGTTTTTTTTAATTTTCATTATCATCACGTAAAATAATGTTTTTAGTAATAATACAAATTCTTTTGTTTGAATAATAAATCTTTTTCACAAACTGTTAAAAAACATGGAGAAGGTGCCACATCACTCTCAAAGGAAGGGGGCCCCATGTGCCTGGGGGCCCCGGGACAATGTCCTCCGGGTGTACAGGGCGCTAGTTACGCCACTGGTTTGAACCAATAGCGAAAAAATTAAGATCACGAAGCACCACAGCTACTGTTTCATTTTCTTCCCCATCAACACGTCTAATGCAACACAACCTTCAAATCATTACGTAGATTGTTTCGACTTTTTATCTTAATAGAATACGAAAATCTATTAATACTTTCCAGTTTCGTGCTGATGTAATCCACATGCACACTGACCCACAATCACCCCTTCCTTAAACCACTTTGATCTCTTTAGAGGAAACGATCTATTCACACGAATTTTCTCGCTGTTTAGGGAGACTGGCAAATGGCGATGCAATACGATGAGGAAGAAGTCAGCGGACTGGTCCAAGGTCATGCGTATACTGTAACGGACGTGCGCCATGTTGAACTCATAAATGGACGCATATTGAAGATGGTGCGTATCCGCAATCCTTGGGCGAACAAAGAGTGGACAGGTGCATGGTGCGATAGGTAAGTGCGGTACATCATTTCAGACTAACTAATAAAATATCGATAGATTTCGAAATTTTTCGTGTATTTCTACTTCCAACGTACAAGTGGAGTTAAGTGAAAATGTGTTTAATTGAAGGTCACAGAGATGAGAAGAGTACCTTAGGGCCGAGAATGATAAAAAAAAAACTTCTTAAATGATTCTTTCTCCAATACGAATTATTTTGTAACTTTCTAAAAACAGTGAATCACCTTATTTTCTTTATATATAGAAACCCGATAGATCAAACACCGCTAGTAAATTTCTTAGTGGGATCTCCAGTAAAAATTGCCATTGACTGGCCATCTGCAAGCGCCAAACGGCCATTTATATCAAGTGGCTATCAAATGGCTGTTAGGCGAAAAAAAGATGGCCACCCATTGGCGATTTTTACTACAGATGAACGACTAGTAGACTTAAGTAGGGGAGAGTAGCGGATCTACAGGGAGTTAAGGGTGACTTTTAACTGGAGAATATTTAACATTATCTTCAATCGGAGAACGTCGTTCCCACCATTCTTGTTTAAGTTCTAGATCCGCCACTGGTACAAACAGCCGATGTGGAACGGTGTGCATAAGCACTTGTAGCGGTCTGGAAAGGCGTACGTCCCCTCCGTTCGCAGTTCGTGCGGCGAAGCTACAGTCCCCACACACGTGTGAAGTCTCGTCAAATAAACGCTTTGGCATTGCATTGGCAAATGAGATATCCTTTCATTGTTCGCATACGCTGTTCGCATATGCTGCGATTAAGCATCATGAGTAGCTATCATTGTGAACTCGTGTTCAACCAGACCCATTACGTTCAAAGTTTGGTTATGGGTGAACATCTTGGCCGCTCCGTCATTAGAAGATTGGGAAGATTGACTGGAAGGTTCTAAGTCGTTCTCTTTGACCAGCCTCCAACATTTGATGAACATTGGTATCATTGCCGATGAAGTGGCGTAGTGACCATACTTGCTCATGACCAATTCTGGCACTAACCTTTCACAGAGCGAGCAAAATATGCACCAAACTTCTAGAAAACGCCTATTGCCTTAAGTCTATTGCCAAATTTAAAATGTCATTCCTCATGAGGTGACAACATTATCGGTGAGCAGAACTGGTGAGCGAATGAGATCTAAGAGGTTTCGTCGGGAAGACGTCGTGTTGTGTGACTACCACAATGGTCTCTTTTTGACACCACATCTTTCTCCATCACTTCCCTCCTACCATTCGCTTTCATTTACATCAATGTTTGAACCTGATACTTAACTCTCTAAACTCATTTGTACACTCTCTAGCACGTGTACAGTGACAAAGCAACACACTTTTCAATCCGTTGACGTATTTTCAACCTAAGAGACCCATCCCTTATCTACATCTATCTTCGTTCCCGTACACTCCAACCAGTCCCTGAACTGACGTTCTTAGACCTAAGCCAGCACCTCACCAGCTCTTGCCTTCTATCAACACACGTAACCAAATCTTCCCCCAAAATGTGCGCTTCATACAATGAGCAGAACTGAACTTAGTTGCTCAAAAACAATTCAATAAACACACAAAAATTCAAAAGAAAGTTCATTTTAGTGTAGCTTGCTATTTACATTTTAATAATGAATGCTTCCTGCCACACTTTAACGAGATGAAACACAAGCTCTTTAGCTCAAAAGCTGTAAAAATTATGTAATAAAGATTTCATAATCAAACATCTGCAAAGAAAACATGTAACAGTATTTTTTTACAGAGATTCTCGATGGGACTCAATTGATGATAGTACTAAGAAGAGCATGAATGTAACTGCAACTGATGATGGAGAATTTTGGATGGAGTTTCATGATTTTCGAAAGCAGTTTGAAGAAGTCACAGTAGCAACACTAGGCCCTGACTTTGATTCAGATGGTTCCACAGACATATCTCAACAAGTAGGTGGTGTATATTCATTTGTGTACTCAACGTTTGTGGTGATAATTGACCTACATCTTTTTCTAGGTGAAAATAATTCATGGATGCTGGATTGAAGGAGAAAACGCCGGAGGCTGTCGCAACGATCTAGAAAAATTTGCCACAAATCCCCAGTATCTCTTTAATCTCACAGAAACAGGTACAAGGACTTACGTTCAAAAGGCACATTCATTAGCTAGCAAGCTGCAACTACTGGGCTTGCAGAACTATAACACCATTTAGCAACATCGTAGCTTAAATGAAGGAAATTCTGCAGATGATCCCGATCCAGAAAGAGAAGATAACCCCAAATGCAGTGTTCTGGTCGGCCTCATGCAAGAACATCGACGCAGCGAAAAGAAAAGAGAAATGCGAATGAGGGCTATTTCCTTCTTTATCTACAAGGTATACTTTCAAATACTTTCATACCTCAGTTTCATGTTTTTTGTCAAATTCACTAAGGACATAGCTAATAGTCATTATAGGTTTAACCAATATGGGTATTTATTACCGCTTTATCAATTTTTATTTTTTTAAAGTTAAAATAATTTCTCTCGTCTTATGACACAAGGTCACAAGGATGTAAAGAGAACCAAACTTATGAATATGAGACTCAAGTCATTTTTATGTCTAATGTACTAAATGATCCCTTCCTTATGGGAGACCTAACTTTAAGATCAGTGTAATATTTTCTTAACTCTTAATTTACTTACTTAGCCTTATAAGACCCTAATGTTGGAGTTCAGGTACAATTTATTTTTTTACACCAGTGCAATGTACTTTTCTTCCACATAACCATTTACTGATCCCTCGCTGATTTTACAACTCTTCCAACGCAATTAAACATGAAATAGGAGTTAATCCACGACAATAAAAAAATGTAATAAACAAAAGAAGGCATAACTATGTAGGTCTATTGAAATGAAAATATAATTCAGCAACATGATCTTGAGCTCCACACAAGTTCGAACCAAAAAAAATAACATTAACAGGAAATCCCAAAAATTTCTCAAATATTCTGACATGGAACAGAATTGTGTAATAATGACAAGTGAAAATATAGCTGCCTAATGTTTTCTGTTTTATTTCCTCTGACTTGAAACCACACTCATATTATATAAAACAAATTCAACACAAAACTTGCTATTCTTCAACTGTGATCTTTTTTTTATAAGAAGAGAAAAGTTTTAAATTTTAACATTTTTTTTTCTTTGAGGTAAAGCTCAAAACTTATTAGAGACAATAATAAACAAATTTGGTTAATTAATGTTTTCTTAAGGATATACATATCTCCTTCTTAAGTAATTTTATGTGAACACCAACATCTTTCCAAATATCTTCACTCTCTGATCATTCAGAGATCAAGAACTACCATATTCATCAAAATTTAAAGGTCTTTCTGAAAAGAAAAAAAAAAATTAAAGAATAGAAGCATTAAAAAATTCATGAGCAGAAACTCTCTCATGCTAGAATTAACCAAGTTCATAATTTTAACTCACATCTTCCGTGTACCTACTCGTGAAGGAGTGTTTGCATCGTCAACGGCCAGGTGAAAATCACGACAAAGTGGGACTTGAACCCGGGAGGAGAGGAGGATGCCCCGGATTTGAGTCCTGGTCCGTCTCAATTTTCACGTGGCCGTTGACGATAAAAGTTTATAATGTTCGCAGATTTTCAGTTCGTAAAATAATCTCACTAAATATCCTAATAGATATTAAGAATATCTCAAATTATTAATTATAGTTCATCACAGCTACTGAAAACAGGATTTGATATTATTTTACTTACTGTACCTTGATTGTATTGATTTACTGTTATCGCTTATTTAATAATGTCTTTTTTTCTTTGTTTCTCCTCAACTCAACATTTGATTCATACCTACACCTCTAATTACTCTCGCTAGAACTCTCTTGAGTCATAAGATTGTATAACAATTAAATTTGAAAAAACTGTAATTAGAAATAGAAATAAATTTTGCAAATTACTTCTTTCAACAACTTTAACTCTTGAGCTAAGCTTCGGTCAGATGAAAATAGCAATGAGTGAGGAATTGAACCTGGGACTCCTGCATTAACCTCTACACCACCCATTCATGCAGGAATCCTGGGTTCGATTTCAGACTCGTCGCAAATTTCATCTGACCAAAGTTGTTATATATCTTCTCCACGTGTAGAGAACGCGGAAGAAATATTTGCACAACCCTTCTCTCTATTTTCAGACTGATACACCAGATGAAAGACTTAGTGCAGAATACTTTCTGTGCGTTCCGGAAGAAAGTTCTTCTGGAGTCTTCGTCAACAGCCGAGAAGTAATTGGTAGATTCGAATTGGAACTTGGAAGCTACGTGTTGATACCTGCCACTTATTATCCCGATCAGACTCGGAATTACATGATAAGAATATTTGGTCTAAAACCAATACAAGTTGAAAAACTCCCCGATCAAGAAATGTTTATTCACGAACAAGACACGGTTCTTCAGGACATTACTTAAGCTGTAATTTAGCTATATCTAGCACTCACATCTAAAATGTTATGGGATGAAATCACTTAATTAATGAAACAAGATATGTTACATGTGATATTTACTACGACTGATTGAATCTGCAAAAAGCAGAAGAATATAGTTTACTAACCTTTGGAAATGTAATGGATGTTTTTCTATGACTATCAAACCTATTTTTCTTCTGAATAAAATTATTGACTTATTCTATGTATTCTTCAATATTCCTCAACATATTCCCAAAATTTACACCAATTTATCTTCAGTAAATTCAAATTCTCCTACTACTTTGAAAAAATAAGAAAACTAAAAATTTTAACTGACAGTTTTCAAAAACATTACAACATAATTTTCTTTTATTCATTTAAAGTGAAATGAGAAGTTCACAGAAAGAAAATGAAAGTTTAAAATTTATGTTTTGAACTTAGTGTGCTTCAGCATATTCTGACAAATATATGTGCACATCAACACCAACACATGAAATCAGTTTTCTCATCTTTCACACATCAAGAAAAAAAAAGATAAAACAAGTCACAATGTACCTGAAACAACAAAAATCTATGAAAAATAATTTTGAATATGTATTTTTTAGAGTTCAACCACCTTGAAATGTCCATTTAAATAACGCTTCTTTCAATTAGGGATTGAAATTAATGTTGGTTATAATGTTATTACCTCTGCTTGTAACAAAACAATGAGCAATTTGTGGAACATAACTCACACTAGGTGTAAAATTTTATTCACCAGATTTGGGGTGTCATTTTCCTATCATTAACTGATCCCATTAACAAGTCACATCGGTCAATTAAGATGGCTGAGCTATCAGCTTAGATGGCAATATGTATATTATATAATGGAATGATATATTCGAGGATTGGTCGTCAATAAAAGATTCTTTTTACAACGCCAACATTTCTGCAATTTATTTTCACTTTGTCAGGACTACAAAGAACATACACAATTTACATTATTTCTAGTACAACCTTGAGACACCTTATTAACAAAAAAAAATACATCAATGATTACTCACTATCTAACTATGAGATAACTGTTACAAAAACATACCCAAAAAGTCTTATTATAATACAAAACAACATACCTGTATGATATGGAACCACACCATCATCAATTACCACCAGCCATAACCTCTAAGTACAACCCACTATCATCTCTACAACTCTACAACCTTATACATCTCTACAACCTTCCTGTTGTCAGTCAAAAACAAAAATATGTATATTTGAAATAAAATGGACACATGATTTTGTATTAACCACACACAAAAAAGTTAAAATAGTACCGATATATTATTACACAGATCATCATATAAACAAAAATAATTACTTTGTGCAACTTCAACCAAGGTCCTACAGTTCCCTAGTGGGAATCATTAGCACTAGACTGTAAAGCTGGTCACTACAGACATCGAACCTCCTATACATTTCAATCCATTTAAGCTCAGTGACAATAGACTAATTTTCTCAGTCAATATAAAACTTTCTCATGTGTAAGATTAAATTCTGTCATAAATTTCACAATATTTGCAATAAATTGAAGTAAAAAAATTGAGATAAAATAACTGTGGACACACATAAAAACTCACCTGGAGTTTTGATTACTTAACAGTTAGCAATGTAAAGTACTTGAAAGTTTGGAATTTATAAAAATTATTACTAAAACAATCCTCTTCAAATAAACAAACAGATGAAAAACCTAATCAAACTCGACATGACTTTTTTCAAAATCCAGAAACAAACCTAAAAAATTATCAGATCTGAAAAACAAAAATTTGAGCAAAACAGACTTGCAGAGATTGAACAAGATTTTAAGAAAAACAACACACAGAACTTCTACAGAACATTAAGAGAAGAATTATTCAATTACCAGACACCTAGTCTCTGTTTCAAACATCTGGAAGGGATTCTGGAAACAAATAATAAGGAAAATTGTAAACTCCTAGCAAATTATTTCAAGGATCTTCTAAACTGTGAAACTCCGAAAGAACAGCTCACCTTTGAAAAACCTGCACCAAATCCAGAACCTCCCATATTAGGAGAAGTCAAACAGATAATCAGAAAACTAAGACAACAAAACACCAATAGAAGATGGAATAATTGCCAAAATGCTGAAAATAGGTGCTGACAAACTGGCCCAAAGTATTCAAGAAATCTTACAGGACATCCGGTATACTGAAGAAATTCCCGAAGATTGGAAATGTGCTTTGATTCACCCACTTCACAAGAAAGGGGACAAATAAGATATTAATAACTACAGAGAAATTTCTCTCCTCTTAGTCATCTATAAAATCTTCTCTGAAATCTTCCCTTCTTAATAGATTAGAAAAACAAACTGACCACCTAATTGGAGATTATTAGGTAGGATTCCGAAAAGGAAGATCCTGCACAGAACAAATTCTAAACCTAAAAACCATCCTACAAATTCACAAAACCAACCAAACAGTAAACACCTTTGTTGACTTCAAAAAGACACATGACTCCATAGATAGGCAAACGCTGTTCAACACGATAGAGAAATTCCAAGTCAACAGGAAAACAAGGGAATTGATAAAACAAACTCTGACCAACACAGTATCAAAAGTTAAGTTTCTGTGAGAAATTTCTGAACCGTTTGAAATCAGAACTGGTGTCTGACAAGGAGACGGAGTATCCCCATTATTATTCAATCTAGGTTTGGAAAAAGCTATTCATGAATGGAAAAGGGAAACTAAAGGGATAAACATTGGCAGACTTCTCAAGAACAAAGCTCACATTGATTGCTTAGCTTTCGCAGATGACCTTGCAATCCTTTCCAACAATAGACAAGAAGCAATCCAGTCCATAGAAAAACTGCATGAAATAGCTACAAAGACCGGACTCCAAATTTCATTGAGAAAATAAAGTATATGGAAGGAATTAAGTGAAGATTTAACAATCATCAAATTTGCGTTACATCACCAAATTTGGAAAAATCTTCCAGGTATGTAAATTCAAGTATCTAGGCAAAATAATTCAACCAGCAAGGGTAAATCAGGAAGCTAACAAAGAAAGAACTGCTAAACTGCAAAGAGCTTACAAAATAACCCGGAACAGATACAACCAAAATCTATATAAAAAAATGCAAAATTACGACAATACAACACAGTCCTCAAACTTCAAGCACTTTATGCACCCAAAACCCTGGTTATTGGCAACAGGTCACAGATAAAACACATCAAAAAACAAGAGAGGAAAATTCTCAGAAAAATCCTGGGACCAAAGAGCGAAAATGGAATTTGGATGCGAAAGAAACCACAGGAAATTTATCAAGTCACAGAAAATATCAATTAGGAAGAGGCAATTAAAATTTTACAGACACCTACACAGAACGAATAACAACAGGCTGACAAAGAAAATTCTAAACTTGGCACTATCACTGAAAATTCACAACAATTGGTTAGTGGAAATACTCTAAAATCTACAAGCAATTGGTATTGTCAAGGAAACCATTCAAGATAGAACAACATTTAGGAGCTTAGTAAGCAAACATAAATTTGGAGAAAAATCTAAAAGAAAATACACAGGATGGAAACAAGAACATAGAAAGAAACACAGTGAACGAATGAAGAGGTGTTGGGAAGAAAGGAAGAGTCATGGTGCTACATAAATACAAACCCACTCCTTAGTTGGGCACAACAAAACAAAAAAAAACCTATTCAAACACAAGACCAAGTTATATCACATACCAAAATTCATCTATTCCCAGAGTTTCAACTAAATCGTTAGGACATTTTTAAGAAAAAATCCAGATATTCATATATTATAGAACACACAAACAACTATTGCTCATTTAATAGTGAAGGACAAATCAAATACTACTGTCTAATAAAATACTATAATGTTTTATTTACATAACATCATTAAAAACTGATTATCCAAAATCTTATTCAAGGAAATGCTCAATGTAGAAGTGTATGGGCAGCTCTAAAGTAGGATTTTGGAGTGCGTGGGTAGGCATATTAGGAAAGCATAAAATTCATCCCAATCCAACTTTTCTTTTTTGGATATGTCCATTAATGAAAAGGAAAATGAATTATCTGAGCCCTTAGGGAAAAAATAGTTCCCTTTTCTTTTTTGTGGCGGAGCATAACCCTTCTGACCCTCTCTCTGGAGCCACCACAGGAAATGTGTATGATGGCTGAATGAAAGAAAGTTTATTCAGTGTTATGTCCTGTTACCACAAAATGTTTTGATGTAAAGAACTGATGAAATTTCAGTACAACTTTTTTACAACAAAGTTTATGTTTAGCAAAATATTCTGAAATAGCAAACAATTCAATGATAATAGAGGATATTAGAAATCTTCCCAGATTGTGCCATTAAAATTCTTTCAGGGAAAAAAAACTGAAACATATTCATTCCTCATAGAATTTACTATTTGCTTCTCAAGATAATAGATAATAAATAATAAATTAGATAAATAAAATAACAATGTAACAAACTGAATTACTTTTTAATTAATCATTTAAGGCATTCCTACATCAGTCATCCAAAACTAATAATAAAACAACAACTTCAAAATTAGTGAAATGTAAAACATTAATTTTCATTTTAAAATCAAATTTTTAAAAACTTTCTACACATGATTTTAATATCTTACTAACACTAAATTACACATAATTTGTGTTAGATCTTGAAGATTTTATCCAAGTAATAATGTGATACATTAAAAATATAAAAATGACAATCATTACAATTATTCCCAGACTTAAAACTGAAGTGTTTATATCAGGTACACAAAGACAATCAATATTAAAAAATACTCATTTCTATAAATACAAAAATACTGTGCAATAATTATAGTTTTTGTGTCTGCATGACAAAAGATTCTCTTAAACTATGGATAGACAACTGTTCTTACATGGCTTTAAATATACCAGCAAAATATTTTCACAACCATATGATAAACAGCTCACAATATACCAGCAACCATTTAACATTCATCATTCAATAACTAATAAAAATTAATCTCAAAGGGAGTAATTCAATTAAGCTCCTCTACAAAAATTACAAAACAACTTAATCAAAATGAGTTTATAAAACTGTCATAATTATTCATTCACACCTAATTTGATAGTCAGAATAATATAAAAAATTCTAAAAATTTCAGCTGTTGACTAAATTTTCCATTTCAATAAGAACTGAAAATTACATTATTTTCCTGCATACAAAAATTCATCATAAGGTATAAATACGATAACTGATTAAAAGAAACCATAAATTATATCAAGTTTTGTTGACCAGCAACGATATTAATTAAATTACTTCAATCAAAGAACCCCACGATTTGCCACATTTAACTTTCACAGGAAGAGGAACAGTTAAGTTGGCAGCAGCTTCCATACTCCCTTTCACAATTTGTATCACATCATCCACATATTCATCCACAACCTAAGGAAATTGAAAAATTATTCTTCTTTCAATAAACCTTCAAAAAAAATTTAATGTGCAGTAGAACCCCTCTGAACTGCTCAGGTCGGGACTGAGACCCTGTCCAGTTATAACTGGTGGAACGTAACTCCCGCTTTGGCAGCCAAGCTGAAGGTGAGGACGCGGGGGTGAATGCTATTCTGAAAACATTTGATGTTCAGAGCAAGGGTCTCCAAATCTGGTGCACACCCTCCAGGTTTCCCCACTGACCACTGAAGTATGATGGTCAGTGTATGTCGAAGCCATTTTCGTGGAAAGTGTGAGCACCTCACATTACAAACTATAGTTTGTAGCCTGGTTAATAGCTGCCAGGCAAGAGCTGTTGTTATATTGCACACCTTATACCAGTTTGACCGGTTAATCCGGGGTTCCCATGAGAAATTGATTTTTGTTCAAAAATAGCCTACAATTTCATCAGGTTATCATAAATAAAACAGCAAAAGAGATGTCATTGCAATACATTTCATTGTACTGTGTGTAAATACAGATATAAATGAACATGAAATATTGATTCATAGAAAAATAGACTCAGAAGCAAGAGGGGAATCAAACTGGCAAAGTCCCTCGCACTCCCCCAATCTAGCCGCCACAACGCAAACACATTGCACACCCTTTTTCCACTTTCAAGGAACACTCCAGGAACGGCTCATCAAACAATGTTCGAGTCACTACCTGCCAGCTACTGTTCGTGAAACAAACTGTTCCATGGGATAGGCTGGTTAAGAGGGATTCTACTGAAGTTACAAAGCATATCTCGCAGAGAAAAATATATTAGAAAAATGAAATTTTCACATGATAAAACCTTCATATCATATAAAAAGATTTCCACAAAAAAAGCATTTCCTTCTTGAAAATATTCGTAAAAGTATTATCACGAACAAGTGGAAATAAATTAGATATTAGAAACGTAATGGTTCAATTCTGAAACAAATAGTTTTGAATACGTAAATTTTCAAAAACAACTGTAATATTATGAAATGGAAAGATAAACCAAAGTGTTTATTCCACTTTTGACACCAACTGAAAAGGATACTCTTATGGATTACACACAATGATGTTTGAATAAACAATTCATTATAAGATACAACTTTAAACTTCACTTTAAAGTATAAAAATTTGACTATAATTTTCAATGTGTTGCAAATATCTTTTAACATTTAATACTATGCCATTTATGGTCTCAATTATAAAAAACAATACAATTTCATTCCAATGGTACTTACTTCATAGAGAAGCTCATCATGCAGATGAAGGACCAGAGTAGCTGAAGAAGTTTCAATACACTGCCTTTTATTTTCTCTTAATCTGCGTATCCTTGTACTGTCATTCAAAAAAGCTGCCTTGAGACTTGTTTCAACCAAAACCATACCCGTCTTCGCTACGTCAGCGGCAGAACCTTGTACAGTAGTATTCACTGCCTGCCGCTCTGCTTGAGCTTCATACAAAAGAAAATATTTATACAATAATAAATAATAATAAATATTTACTGGGTACAAAGGTATAAAATTCCTGCAGGAGGTAATAAATTACCCATGCACAGTTCCAGTTTTAATATATAAATCAATACATAATATTCACTTAAAACTATGTTATACTATTATAAACTAAGAACAACACTAAATTTTGTTTATATTTATATTATAATTCTCATTATGTAAATGATACATTATGGAGCAACCATCTTCTGAGTTTTTCTTTAAAGTTTTTTTGCTTCATATAAGATTCTTTAATTGAGAAGGTACATTGTTGCTATATATAACTAGATTTTTTTTCCTGTTCCTTTACAAGCAACTGGAAGAAGAATTAATTTGTTCCTTGTAGATCTATTAATATTTTTAAATTTGTTTCTTGGTTGTTCATAATTACAAATTAGATAAGTCAATATATAACTATTTTTAATATTTAATATATGACATTATCATTATTATTTTAGAACTCTTTTTTGTAGATTTAATAATGGAATCAATGCATTGTTATACTCTGCACCCCAACCAATAATAACCAGTAATACCAAAATACAATATTAACCAATAATACTGTATTACTGTATTATAATACTGTATTACAATAATAACCAATAATACCATATTACATTAATTCAACTTGGAAAAAGGCAAAACCTCAAATACTTCAGTACATAATATAATATGAGGTGACTTGTTCAGACTAGGCAGGCAAATAAACGTTAAAGAATTAAATAAAAATTCAAAAGTAAGAGTAAATGGAAGATTTCTCATAAACTGTATCAAAGAATTTGAATAATTTTGACACATTTAAAGTGTCTCATTACAGAAAATTAAAATTATTGAAATCTCTTATTTAATACTATCCCAACATTTCATTCAATAACTCTGAGGAGAATGAAATACAAACATCATACAGTTAACTTAAATTTAAAATTGCTACACCTTACCTCTAATATGCTGTTTGGAGCTTTTTATCGAAGGTAAAAACCTTTTCCTTCCAAACAATGTCTCCACATATCCTCTTTCATGACACTGTTTTATAACTTCCTTGCGGAATTTCTTTACTCCTAATAAAAAACAGGAGATTAAAATTGCAACAAAAATATTTTTAAGGAGCACAATCTTATACAGCTAAAACATTTTAAATCCCTTTAAACAAACATAATGGATTTCAATTCACCAGAAACACAACAAGGAGAATCAGATGATGACTACCAGACAGGGACTCATTTTAAAGCTACTGATGGTTGAACTGGACATGTACTGCACTATAAAACAGAGGACATTAGGAGAAAAATTGGGAACCAATTTAACGGAATTAATCATACATAAGGATATAAATCACATACAATAATAATAATAGCAAATTTCAAAATGTACTACATTTTATTTTAGGGTTTTCCTCCTGTTTTCCTTCAAGTAGTGGCAGATTTTCCATAGGCGGTAATGTTATTAAAAACTTTTGTTATTATTAATCTCAAATTTTAACAGCACACAATACCTACAATTCATTGTGGAATAATAAATGGATAACAGTACGTATTTATTAAATAATTTATTTTATAAATATTAAATCTGCCACTGCTCTTGGGCTCATGATCGGAATTGATGGGATTGTCCCTTGCATGTTTCTGGATAATAACTTAGTTTATTGCCCCCAACGAGGTCATATGCAGTTTGCAACGGCTTTCTTGACATTAGAGTTTATTTGTTTATTTAAAAAAGAAACACTTCACTTAACAATAGTTACAAATATTTTGATTCCTTCAACTTTGGATACACATTATTATTTCCTCTACGGCTTATACTTCCAAAGTTGCTGTTTGTAGTTTCACCACACACTCATCTATAATACCCAAACGAGATAAAGTTTCTTCAATATACTCAGATTTCGCATTGCAAGTAGTTTTTAATGATGTTGTGGTCAAGGAAAAAAAGAGGATGTCTGGTCACACTATGTTTAGTTCAACAAGTAACCAGACAACTGAAAGGGAAACGGTTAACTGAAGATGAAGATCAGTGACAGTTTCTGCTTCTTGCTACTGCAAAGGATCAAAAGAAGAATAAGTTGACATAGAAGTTGTGAATCTGTTAATCAATCACTAATACATACCAGGATAAGCATTCATAAACGTCTCCATAAAATGTGATGCTTCCTCCTCATCCACTTCCAATTGGTCAGATAAAGCACTAGCTCCAATTCCATATATCACACCATAACAAACTTGTTTAGCCCTTTGACGAAGATCGTCAGTGACCTATAAAGAGACAAACAGGATTAAAATTTTATTTTCTTCAAATGCGGAAACTTTTAAATCTAAGTTGTCAGGATGTATAGAAAAAAAATTCCCTGACCAGTAGACCACTAACAAGTTATGTAAATATATCTTTTTTAAATTGTTGTAAGCTATTTGAACAAAGAAACTTTTTTCTAAATTTAATCTACCTCACTAACAAAATGTGCAGTCAGTTGAGCAAATTCATGCCTACACTCGTAAGACAAAACTATTTTCTATTCATAAATGGCCTGATTCTGAATCAAAGTAAAATGGGCACTTTATACTTTGAACAATTTGAATTCCTCTTTAATTGGAAACTTTCATTCAGTCCCCAGAATTTCGCATTATATTAATGTTAAAAAGTCGTGGATAATTCATTTTGAGATATAACTGTTGAAATGTTTCTGTCATCACAATATTAGGTAAGCTCTTGTAAAATCCATTCATACAATGTATTAGTCACCTGAGGGAATTTATAATTGAGTAAATGTTTGTGATAAATTTTTTTAAGGATATTTCACACTTTTGATTTATATTTGTAAAGAGGGAATTGTTGTTTGGGCTACAAATTCTATTATCAGCTACACTAATGTGATCTATTATTGACACATGTCTGTGGGAAGAATTGTGGGGCAGCAGGGATCATTTTCCCATCTCTTCTTCCACAGTCTGACTCTTGAACTAGTTTCAAAAGAACCACGACTATCCCGACAGCTGAATTTTATTCTCACATTCGTTTTATTTCTCGCTTCATTTTCACATAAAAGGAAAAGATACTCACATTAATTAGCCAAATTAAGCAAGCAATTTATTTCATATTTAATAAATGGCTATTGTACACAGCACTGTATCATTACTGCATACTATTAAGGCTTTTTTTTTTTGTATTGAACTACGAATACATTTTTTAAATAGGTATAGTACTTTTCAACTTTTACAATTTCAGTTCACTAACATTGGTTCAATTAGTTAATGTTAGAATCTTTCCTAATACAGGATTTCCCCGTTAGAAGGAAATTTAAAACTGTGATAGCGTACTTCATTTTTCTTCAAATTTAGTTAGGTGTAATGCAAATTTTTGGATAAATCCAACTTTTTCACAGTTTTTTTTAGGTTTGAATTATCCAAGTTCAACAGGAATTTTTTTACAGTGAAATTTTCTAATGTGTCAAATACATTTACAATAAGAAAAACACGTAAGATTTCAAGTACAATAACACTTTTGGCAAAATTGCAAAAACTAAAAATTAATAATTGAACTAAAAAAATAGCTTGTTCAAAAACTAATAAATATAAATATTACATTGTTGTTAAAAAACCAAAAACAATTTCTCAAGTTGTGCACAAGACACTAATTTGTTAGTCATATCAAAAAGACAACACTACTGTTCTTTTCCAAATAACACAAAAAATAAAATCATACTTCATAACTGAAAAAGGCAATGAAAAATTCCTACAATCATCAGAAGTAAAAGAATTATAATCAGATTATTCGTTATTCAACTAATATTACATATACATTTACAATCTTTGACTTAATTTTTATCAGTATTAAATTTGGATTCATTTAATTACCAAAATGTACAGAAACAGCAAACTCACTATAAATAATAATAATAATAAATTAATAATAATAAATTTATTGTCAAAAGAGCAGTACAAACTGCGTATGACCATGTGGAGGACAATAAACTAATTTACTCTCTGGAAGCAAGCAAGGGACCATCCCATCAATTCTGATCAAGGGCGTAATTGAATTAATAAAGCATACCTCAGACAGAGGAATTTTATTCCATGATGCAGCGACACTTTTGAATACATCTTGATTTGACTTCAAAATACCAGTCAGTACTTCATCTTGAGACAGGTGAGCCAACAATCGTAATTCCAACTGCGAGTAATCGGCTGATACTAAAGATTTACCTAATATACATAATTCAATCAATAAATACTGTAGAGCAAACAAACAATTCCTTTAATAAATGAAGATTTAAAAAATTCCAAAAAGTTTTAAAAACCTGGTTTGGGAATGAATGCGTGTCTCATGCTAACAGTTTTTTTTTCACTGTCAAGATTTATTTCAAAATTACGCGGGATACTTTGCAGATTAGGGCTGTGCATATGAATTCGTCCGGTAACTGTGTCTGTTACATAATAACCAAATATTCGATCTGCTATTCCCACTCTTAAGAACTGGAGAAGCACCTACAACCATCAACATAAGTTCTTTACATTCCTGACATCTGAATTTTAATAAATACTACATAATTCACAAAAACATAATTGATTGGATATGAGATTTCTTAACTTAAGAGAAGATTTGATGAAAATACTTCAATTAAAATTACACCTTTACATAAGCAATGTAACTCATGACACATACCTTATTCATTATAAAATGTATCTTCCGCCATTCCAGAATCACGGATGGAATACGATGCTCGTTTCTTAACTTTATCAGAACATCCTTGTTGGTGCTAAGTTTATGAGTTGAAGTAAATTTACTACTTTTTAGACCCAATTCTTTAAATAAAACCTAAAGAACCAAGAGAAATATAAATGAAAATACTACATAATTAATAATAAAATTTTTCCTTTTATATAACCTTTCATCTTCCATCAATTACACAATAAATTGACATATGTCCTTCTGTGTATACTGAGAAATTAGTCACTCCCTCTTACAATACCATTGTGGGACCATTCTACACAGAGTAACCACACTTCCATAGCATAAAAGTACATACTTGTAATAATATAACACCATGATACATTAAAAATTTTATTTAGGGAACAAAAACTGCGAGGTTCAAGTTCACATAAGCTGTAGAAGGAAAAGATACTTGATTCAAGAAATATACAAGGAAAACTTCCAGGTAACACACAGTGAACTAAGGACATAATGAACCATGACATGCACATTGTACTAAGGACACGATTCACACAATTAAGTTGACATAACAGTTCGTTCTCATTATTAAGCTCATTTGAAAGGTTTTAGGTAAAATATTTTTCACTACCCCAATAATAGTCGCTACGCAAAACGCTTTAAAAATTTGAAAATTAACTTCTTAAGTTCACATACGATATTCACTGTATATTACTGTTCACTTTACATATTACTCACTGTAGTGGCCTAACTATACATTGCCAACAACATTTTATAATTTTATACTTTGCCAAACTGTTGGATACATTGTAGATATAGCAATGTCAATATTGTTAATTGTAAGATTCAGGTGTTTTCAGTATGTATTACTGCTTCCTGTACATTATATAATAAATAAATAATTTATTGGCCAACAATAATTTATTGTACTGACTCTACTGTGAATTTCAGAAGTAATTTATGTCGAAGTAAATTAGGCTTTCTAAGGGAAGAAAAAACAACAACAAAATTTACAATGGAAAGAAAAGAAGTCACAAAAAGCAAGAAAGTTTCCACATCTGCACAAAAGTATTGAGATCCTAAAATTTACCCAGAAAAATATGAGGTTAAGAATGTGGTGTCAGCACTTTCATAACATAACAATATCTAATTCTCATTAAATACTCTACCTTAGAAACATCATTTCGAGAGGAGAGGGAAAAAGAATGTCCAGCCAATTTAAAAGCTTCTTGTTCCAGAGCTGTAAGTTGCTTTTGAAGTGTTAAATGTAATTTTTCAGCTTCTACTTTACTAAAACCAATACCATTTATTTCCATATGAGCCAAACATAAAATGGTAGGCATTTCTATTTCTGCAAAGAAAAATTAAACACATACAATTTTATACTCTGAAATTTAAATACTTAAATCTGACATGTATCGATAAAACACCATAAAATTTTGAGGATACCTTTGAAAATTTTTAAGAAATTTTTTTCTTCTAATAACTTAATCTGGGCACAAATTAAATGCCAAGTTGCTATAGCTTCAATGCAAGAACGTATTCGGGCATGAACATGACTCCTGACGTGAAGTCCAAGACTACTAGGGTGGGAGACATGTCCCACTCTTTTGAACAATTTCTTAGACGATGGAATATATTTAGAAATCTGTAAGAAATATAAACCATAAGAAAACATAAAATTAATGAGAAATATGAAAACTAAAGATCCTTATCTCACCAATGATTGTAGATTCTTTTCATCATTTTCAGGATCAAGCATCCACTCAGCTACCTTCGGATCAGCAATTTCCTTTTCCGTGCTCACTGAACAACTTTGGTACAGAACTTTATATTGTTCTTTGAAATCATATGAACTGAAGAAATGTGTTCCTTCATGTGACATAATTCTTTCAATGAAATCGAGCTGTTCACTGAAGGATACCTGAGACTGGCTGGCTGCCCCTACGTTTATATTTATTAGTTAATAATCTTAATACAAAAATATACATAATTACAGTAATAAGGAAATTACCAGTTTGTTCATCCCATGCCCCCACAAAACACAACAAGCACAAGGCTGTGACTCATACATACAACACTATGAATATCAAAGATATACTATAATTTTGTCCAAAATAATATTGGTTACATAATTTAACTACAGTGAGTTAGTTGCATTACCCACAATCCAAAAATCAATTCAAATACCGTAATAATTATGTTGGTAAGCCTATTGACCAAATAGAAAAAAGGACTCTTATTAAAATTGACTGTATAAAGGATGTTTCTGAGGGAAGATCTATCTTTTTTACCCATGAATACACATTTTTACATGGCTGACTTTCACATTCACATTCTTTGGCTGCGTAAAAATGTGAATTCATGGGTAAAAAAGGATTGACCTTCCCTCAAAAACCTCCTTTATATAGTGCATTTCAAGGGTCAAGAACAAAAATGATATTAAAATTAACTATCACAATTTCTTTCTTCAAAAACTAGACAAACTCAACACCTTAACCTATTTTCAAAGTAAAAATTTGTACTGTCTGAATATTGTTTTCTTTCTTTATATCCCAAACTTTTATCATTTTTTGTATGTAGATGAAAGAAAATATATGTAGATTTAAAATAAGAATATTCATCAAATCAGAGAATAACATATAAATTTTTGAATCCGCCTGTGCCTTAGGACCCTTGATTGGAATTGATGGGAAGGTCCCTTGCTTGCTTCCGGAGAGTAAATTAGTTTATTGTCCTCCACGTGGTCATACGCAGTTTGTACTGTTGTTTGACAATAAATTTATTATTATTAAAATGGAATTTAATTCAGTCATGACTTTCATCTCAGTGACAGGCAAATGATACAAAATAGAATGAATCTATTCATACACAACCATACATTTGACCATATTTTTTACTTTTTCTCTATTTTACAAAAAGACAGAATATATATATATGGATATTTGGACTCTCTACAAAGCTAATGCTTTAGTTCTATTTCACAATAACTTATGATTCAAATAATTACTGTAAGTTTATAATGCCAAAAAATAAACTAAAACCATGTTACAGTGCAATATTTACCTTTGTTTGTAGGATCTAAAGAGAGATAAAAAGCACTCTTTTCACCCAAACATATTGCCAAACCAACAATAAGATATTTTTCACAAACTAGCAGTTTGGATGAATTTTCTTCCTTTATTAATTTTTTACCAATTATTTTATCCCCAATAGATCTTCTAGGACTTTGTTTCGCATAGTAATCACATGCAAGGGAAAAAGATATATGTGAATAATTTAATAAGTTTGCCTTTAATTGTTCAAATATCTTCCTTTCATTGCATAAATCAATAATTTGAAAGCATTCCCATGATGTATTCCTAAAAAACAAAACCATTATAATGGAAAGTTGATCAACACAAGAAGCAGAAATATTCCTTTAAAAAAAGGAAGAAATAGTGGGCGAATAGTTACAACAATTTTCTTTCATGAAACATTTCAGAATACAAAAATATTAAACACATGAAATTATATTGTACTGTATAAAGAATATGTAGTAATACTATCCAATTTTTTATTTATTAAATCATAAGAACTTTTCGGACACATTCTTTATACAACACTGTATAATACCGACACCGAACCTCATCATACAATACACGTAATGATATGAATACAAACAAAAACGAAAATAACAGAAGTTGCTAACAAATTGCAACAGACAAAATTTCAGCTTTCTCCTTCATCAGTCACTGAATATAAAGTAAAGAACAAATTTAAAAAATTATACAGACATACAGACATTGATACTGTCATAAATGTAAAAAAAATTCTTGTATAGACAGAAGTTGGAACTGAATTAAGTTCAGAAAGTCAAATTAACAAATAAAACTAATCAAAATTACTTGGAGTTCAGCATTTGTAGGTAAACACCTGTAGTTTGCAAGTCAATGCCCCAGCTGTGTGTACAGGTCTATAACCTCATATAGAGATAGATTAATGCCATCCACAATGTTACACAGTAAAATTGTTAGTAAACTTAGCAAAATTATTTTTTTAAATTGAAGATATCATTGACAGAAAGAACAAGATGGATTTGAAAATTCGAAAGCAAGACTTTCACTATTCTTACAATTCACTTATCATCTAATACAACACAATAAATTCAAAACAGTTTTTGGAGAAAACAAAATTAAATTAAAAAGCCGGAATCCTGTATTGAGAAAGTCTTTGGGAAAAGTAAATAAGACAGCTACACTTTCACCAAATAATTTCAACCTCTTATTATTTCAATTTTCCAGGAAAGATTTTAATAAGCAGAAGACGAAGGAACCTAAATTTAAAATACAGTGACAAACATTTTAGTAGAACTTTGTACATTAAAATATGTTGTATTAACCCTCAATTACTACCCTAGATTGCAACTCAAATGACTGCCATGCTAAAAGTCATTCTGACTTCATTGCGGCGACGACAAGTTGTAATTAAAGATTAAGTAATTTTAACTTTATTTTATTATATTTTCAAGATCAACAGGCATAACCCTTAATGAAAATTTCCTAACAATAATTAAGGTAATATTGAATATTATATTTTATCAGATAAAAAAGTAAATTACAACTTAAGACCTATTTATGGATGATTAAGATATATACTGTGCTTTCTAAAATAAACAATCAACTCTTGGTTTGAGTGAAAATATTTTGTATTCCAGAAATGGAATAATATCCATAAAAATTTAATAAGTTGTAATTTATTTATTTATCTTACATGTAAGGGACATTAATAGTAGAATTATGTTTCATTGTTATTTTAAAGTTTCATTAAATAATGAAAATTTCCTTATAAGTTGATTTCAAAACATTTTTGAAAAGCAAAAGAATGAAAAAATTTAACAGTACATACCTTTCTGGTTTTATTTTTAAAAGATCAATTTTTATTGGCTTTTCTACATCATTAACCTTTTGGTCCAATTTAGGTCTTTTAGCTGTAGATAATTTCTTTTTAGAGGTCATCTTCTTTCCCTTCTGGCACAGCTGTACACTAACACAAGACGTAGCATCTGACTGACTTTGCGAGGACGGTACCAAATCATCTTCAGCTTCATCTGAATCGCTTACAACCGAAAACTTGCTCCTAAGACTCTCGCCATCCTCTGATACAATAAAAGTTCTTTCATTCAAAGCATTATTTTTGGTCATATTATCAAATGTATCTCTCTCGTTCATTTTCCGCTTTAATGTTTTCTGGTGAGTACTAATCTGCAAATCTAAATTTTCATTCTGAGGGACACTGAACACAGTTTCATCAAATTGTTTAGGAAAACAACTTACTTTACTAGTTTTAATTGTGGACACACTTGCTTTCGCAATAATAGACTTGTGTCCCGTATTGTCGAAATCACAAACTGTGGTAAACGCTTGCTTGAGAAATGTATCGCTGAGGGCTTCATCATATTCTGTTAAATGTACAATGTTGCTTTCTTTTATTTGATCTATGTTCGTGATATTTGTTATTTTAGGACTTAACCTTCCCATACTCTGTTTTTCTGAGAATCTTGAATGAATTAATTCCGTTTTCTTTTGAACAGTAGACGTTTTGCATAACAGCACTATTTCTGGATCATTTACATCTTTATCGCACACAATAGGATTGCACTTGCTCGGAGACTTCATACCTAAATTTGATCTTTCGCACAGCATATTGATGTTTGTTGAAGAAAAACAATCGACAGATTTCTCTAATAAGCTACTCAAAGATGTATCAGTCTTATTTGATTTTTTCTCACACTTCAGAGTAGTATCACAAACCAAAGGCACTTTAAAACTTTTATTTTTAGAGGCAAGTACAGATTGTAAATCATTCTCCTCTTCCATTTTATTATATTTCCCAGGCAACTTTGTTAAATCCTTGTTGAATTTGCTCAAAGACAAATCCAGCATTTTTCCAAGAGGTGAGTCAACCACAAGACTATCTTCAAATAAATTGGGACTTGAGCAAGATCCCGGAACAGGAATCTGAACAGGAGAATCAAACATATCAACACTATATCTACTCTGGATCATATCTGGTACACTGTCACTTTTGCAAGATGTTTCCAATTCTGAGATTCTACAGACTACTTTTCCTTCATTTTCAATTGAAATCATATTTTGAAACTCAATTACTGAAGTGTTAGTTTTGGAGTTATCGATAATCTTCACTTCAGTATTAGTAGATGTGTCACCAGAAATTGCTTTAGTGCAGCTGAGAGTGCAAGAATTCATTCTATCACCAGAAGCAGAAAAGTTTTCACTCCAACTGATTTTACTAGAATCATTATCCAAGGTTCCCTCAAAAATATCGCTCACAGGAGACGAAACCGGTTCTTTAGTTTCACAAACTTCATTTTCACTCTCCTCATCCAGAGCCTGCGATTCCTCCACAGTGTCATTTTTACTTTCTTGCGAAACATCTGGAGGAGCAGTTTCCTCTTTGTGTCCACTTGTGGTGGAAGTGTCATCAACACTTCGTCCGGTTCCAGTTTTCAAAGACGTTTTGATCCCTTCAGAGTTACAAGAATTGTCCATATTCTCACTGGGTCGACTATCATTTGACGCAGCTGTCTCATCCTGGTTTCTTCCCCATCTCACATCAACAAGACCAAGTTCTTGCTGAAAAAACATGCAAAATAGTTTATTTAAGAAATTCAAAAAAGGGCCTATTTCTATTGCAAGACTGTTCTTAATAATAAATTAATGAGATAATTTACAAAAACAATATGTAATATGATGTCTCCAAAAATAAGAAATCAAAATGCTGACAGTTTTCAAAAAACAATTCTTACAATCACTTTCTATATTTTAAATATAGTGTCATTAATACTGAAAAATAATTTTGAAGAAAGAAAATACTTGAAGAAAAAAAAAGCAAAGAATGGAAATACACTGTAAATTTTCACTTTTGGAACTTCCAATTTAATTCAAAAAGTGAAGGAGTTTGAAACATAGTTAAACAGCTGGGAGCCTTTTGGCATTTCTTTGAGACTAAATGTTTCTACAAGTTTATAGCCCCTCCAGTGGTTCAAGGACTAGCGTGCTCCCTCATCACCTATACACTCTGGGTTCAGTTCCCAATGGGGTCAGAAAAAAATTTGTACCTTTTCACTATAGTCTCCCATTCACTATTGAAAAGCAAACCCTCCTTCTTCTATCCACCCCCTACTGCTCCTAGAATCACTAACTATTTCTAACACTTCCACATGAGCCAAGTTGTTGGTAAACTCAGCTAAGTGGCCCACCTACTAACAATAGTTCCTACCATTCACCTCCTACTTCCTATCACCCCTTGTAGATAAGCTTTAAAAGCACGCTACATTTCCCATCTACACGTACTACAATATAAAAAAGTATATAAAAAAAACAAGTTCGGGATAATTCTCACCTCTAACCAATGCTGAGCTTCCTTGATGAGTAATTCTGCTGCTTCTCTTTCAGTTAATCCTTGCCTTCCTGTAATCCAAATAGTCTTTAACTGATTTCGATAAGCTGCATCAAAAGCTGTTTCTCCGCACATTTCTTTCGACCTGAAAATAGTTTCAAAACAAATAATTTTCAATGGATAATGAATATTGCCGCTGAAGAAACAACACTGCCTAAGTGAAATTTTTTTGGAAATTGTTTTTTTATCTTCATGAAAATATAAGCATTTTGCATGTTCTTAAGACGTAGTTCATCCAAAATCCAACAGAATAAGCAGATGTGGTCTTTTCCCATTAAAGATCCACAGCCTATTTCACTAAATATAACTAAATATAACATACTTTATTATCCCCCATATAGTGAAACACAGTTCACAACTGCTTTTTTGACAATAAAGTTTGTTTATTTTTTTATTTATAATGATAAAATGACAGATGTTCACAACGTTTTTCAGCTTTCCTGAAAAGTTTGCTTTTTGTCACATAGGTTAAGTTGTTTCTTAAGCAATGATATTTAAGTCAGTTATTAAATGTTCCTACGTCTGGAAAGTGACAGATTTACGAAGAGCATTTTCCACTTCACAAACATCCGCAGAAGCCAAGTCACCGAGAGATGTGACACCAGCGTTGAACAAAGCTCTCGCTCGAGGACCGTTAAGGATATCAAGACGCATTAGTTCACAAAGTTCCCGATGGACTCCAAACTGCAATCGATCTTGAAATTGTGAAACTAACAGCTCTAAATTTCTCCAACCAAGGCGTCGACAAAATGCAGTCACCATACCTAAAAATGTAAAACAAATTATGTCCCTTTAAAACTATTCTTACATATATAAACACTAATGAACAAAATAAATACAAACATACCAGCAAATGTTGAAGAAGTCTGCTGTAAACTTTGAAGCATTCCTTTCGAACACTGGAATTTCGAGGCAACGTCCACTAGCGGAGCCTCATTAACCAGTTCTTGTAATGCTAAAGCAGTGTAGAACCTTCGATGAATAGACAATTTATGAAACTGAAAAGATATGCAAAAGAAAAGAAAAATCTCACAAAAATACAAAGCACATTATCACAAAATGCAAAAGAAAAAGATAAAAAAAGCAAAATAGAAACAATAAATAACATACAATAAAAACAAATTACATATGATGAGAAAATTACAAAAATTAAGGTATAAACATATAAAAAGAAGATTGTCCCGGGTAGATGGGCAGGTAGATTTTCATGCAAATCAAGTTTTATTCTGAGCTTGATGATATTTTGCACACTTGATCTTGAAAATAAGAGGAAAAGCACTGGCTAAATGAGATAACAAAAAACGAGCCAAATCCTTCCTTTCCTACCCTTAATTTAGAAATTTAGAACTAATTGATGGTACAGTGCACACTTGATATTCAAAATAAGAGAAAAAATTAAGTCTATAAAGTCAGTTAAATCAAGCTCATAGCACCTTAGGGAATGACAAGTGAAAATAATAGTATGCAGCCAACATAAGAATTAAATCCATAGTTTTAGGGGCACCTGAGATGAACTCCTGATTCTGTGTAAGAACAAGTTCTACTCCCATGATCAGTCGACGTAAGGGTAGTGGGTTAATTTTACTTCACAACTATGAAGATGCCTTGAAGAGGAGAATCAAAATATTACTGACAAGAGAAAAAGAAAATTGATCTGTAACAGTTATCAAGACACCAGATCAAACGCTACATCTTTACCTGCTTATGATTGTTTAAATTAACTGTCCCTCTCAGTGCTCGAGTCATGAAAGATTCATCAATTCCAACAAGATTTCCAACCCTTTTCATACTCGATGGTAACTTTTCCCACAAATTCATTATCTGGAAGAGAAATTAAAAATGGTATGTAAAATCAAGATTAAACACAAGCATCTACTAGAATATTAAGTAAATTGTACATTTAATTATAGAGGCGGATGTTACTTCACTGGGAGGCAGTTGGCTGATTACGTTTAGTGATAATGCCACGTATAGTGATTGAAGTTTTAAACAATAAACACCCAACAAATGAATAATAATAGGAATTTGGATGGAAGTAAAATCGCCAAACAGAACAGTAATTCAAAACTTAGAAGGATGCGTGAACTAACAACCTGAAGTTCTGTTCGACTGCCAGCCCTTATACTGCAAGTGACAAACATATAGCAAATATATATACCTAATTGTTTTTGCACACCATAAATTTGCCAATGGTAATAGGTTTGAATAATATGCACATATACCTGCAACCAATCAAGATTATTCCACTGCGCTGAAACACTGAAAGGTGTGACCTGTAAACAGAAGCAACACCACCAGTTATAATTTTTTAAATTATGCAAGTTAAAAAAACAGAAACTAAGATACTTATAAATACTACAAACAAATATCGTAGGATTACAAGTGAAACATTAATTCAATTTTTAGTTACTTTTTAAACCAAAATACTTAGCAAGTTAATGAGTGAATCAACAAAGTAAAATACTTTGGAAACTTTCAGTGAAGTCAGTATAATGAAATATTGATTGTATGATTTCGACCACAAACTCCACTGACAATATTTACCAAGGACTAGTTTCATCTACTCCTGCCGACTGATCTTGCGCTCCAATGTAGTGAGTCAATGAAATTAAACTCTTTACAAAACAGAAATATCTATTTCCTTTTTGTCACCTTTTCAAGATTAGAATATTGATCTTTGAGGTTGCATTTAGGAACCGTACTTAATACAACTTTACATAATACAACACAGAGCCGATAGAAGCAACTTTTATACAGTGAAATTGAAATAATAAGAAATGATGAAGAATATCATGATGGACGATCACCGCTTCGATAATTGATCAATGATGGCGGGATTTGATGCTCATTCAAAATGGAAACCAAACTGGTCCGTGGCAACTAGGAATGACCGATCGCCAGCACCATGACACATGATTCTTTCGAGAAATTGGAATCTTCTTCAAAACACCAAAAGTTGGACTATAAAGAAGCTTAGATTCAAACTTCGAACAGCAAGTTCTAAATTAAGCTGCGGCACATGGAAATAACATAGCGACATGAGAATTCAAAGTAGAGTCAAAGTCCATGGGAATCTGGCAATGCCAAGACAAGAAAATAAACTGCACCAGATATCTTTTCATTTTAAAATCTGTATGATTAAATTTACCAGAGTCAACCACATGGCATTTTAAATGAGCATTTTCCTTCAAAGAGACTGATTTTACTCAATTTCATTTTTTCAGTTTTGCCTCCTAAAATAAGGGGG